>JAPFFP010042070.1:0-14503 GCA_026153255.1 Solanum medicagineum | reverse complement strand
ATTCTTCTGTCTATCAATAACCGCATGCATTGCACGGTGGATGTGAAGAAGTAGACCATTATCTCGGCAATAATGAGACCCGTAGCGAAAAAAGAATTTTCGCTAATTTTTCAGAAGCTGTGGCGATCCGCGCCCTGGCCACGATGCGTCAGGGGCGCGGAGTAGTGTAAAAGTTGCCTTCGCGTTGTGTCTGCATCGTGGACCAGATGTGGACCTATGCAGTTTTTCCCCTATTTTTCTATTCCGGCCCAAAGCCATTTGGTTAATAGACCCATGCCCACTTATGCTTGAAAACACTTATACTTAGCCATTTTTCAACTCTATATCACTGAAGAACCTCTCAAAACCCTCTTCAAGACTTAACCAAATATCTCATTCAAATTTCAAGGATTTCAAGCCTAACTTTGGATCTCAAGGATTCTCTTCAAGCTTCAAGTTCTCTTCAAGCATATATCAAGAAAACCCAAGTTTAAGATATGTGGGTTTCATCCATTGGGTCCTTTTACTCATGGAGCCCAATCTTCTGTTTTATGAAAAATTGCATGATTTCAAATTGTATTACCTAAGGGTATCTCTTATAGTGAATATTGAATGAAAGTTATGTTGGGAATTTATCAAGTATTGTTGATTACTCATGAATATCTATTTTAAACTTATACTATGAGTTGATTAATGTCTATTGAAATTATGCATGATCTATCTATAAAAACTATGAACTGTGATAAACTTTTGATATGGATTTCATGATGCCCAAATTGGAGTTTTACTACAATATTGGTGAATTGAGTTTGGATTGATTTTGCTAGCCTTGTTTACTCTTGAATTGCATGATTTTGAACAAATATCATGTGCCCAACAAGTGTTTGATAACATTACATGACAAGAATTCTCAAGTAGTTTTTGATGATCTATTGCATGATTTTACTAGTCTTGGTTGTTGATGAGTTATTGATTCTTATGCTAAGGTTTATGCTCTTATGAATTGTAAAGTCTTCTAGACGGGGTTATGAACTATATTATATGCCTCACCCTCATGTACGAATCAATACTACTTACTATCTTATATCTACATGAAAGGATTATGAACTATGTTGTTTGCCTCACCCTCATATACGATTTAATGTTATGCAATATTTTGTACTCACATGAAGGAGTTATGAACTATGTCGTACACCTCACCCTCATGTGCAATTCAATATTTTGTATTATCTCTTGCTTACATGTAGGGTTTATAACCTATGTTATTTCTCTACCCTCATGTACTATCCATTATCTCTTACTTACATGTAGAGGTTAGGTCACTATCCATTATCTCTTGCGTACATGTAGGGGTTATGACCTATGCTATTTCTCTACCCTCATGTACTATCCATTATCTCCTGCTTACGTGTAGAGGTTATGACCTATGTTATTTCTCTACCCTCATGTACTACCCATTACTTACGAGAAGGGGTTGTGACCTATGTTATATCCCTCAGCCTCTAGTACAAGGCAGTTGGATGATCTATTCATGTTACTTTATGGTGTTAAACAAGATATGCAAGTACGATTATTCTTAAGCATTTTTCATCCTACTCATTGATTTTACATGAGCTTATGTTCATTCAATATGATAAAATATCTTGTTATTATGGCTTATGATTCTTGTTCAATTGCATCCCACATACTTAGTACATTCAAATGTACTAACACATACTTTATGCCTACATGATATCACCAAGTAGGGACCGGAGCTCCATTTGATCATCCTCCTCCTCCACGTGGCTAGTTTGGTTATTGTGAAAAAAGCTAGTTGGTGGTCCTCAATTCCGAAGGTGATATCTATTCTCATTCATGCTTTATAGAGACTTGTTCTTATGTTAAATACCTACTTAAATGAGGGTAAGCCCGGGAAGTGTCTTGGGCCCCGCTCCGTTCTATGTAGAGGTGTCGTTGGATATTATTTCATGGTTTGTATATGATTGTGGAGCTTGTCTCTTCTTACGCTATTATTATTATGAATGGTTTCCCTTAGTCCCTTTTCTTTTTTCATTTTTTTGACCCTTGTGTTTGTTTAATTTGCTTCCGCAACTAACGAATATGTGTACTCGATATGCTAAGAGGCTTTCGGGCTTCCCATTAGTCGTGTCACGTCTAGGCCCTAGGTTTGGATCGTGATAGTATCAACGTCCCACCGGCGAAGATTCCTATGCAAATCAAGAAATAAAAGGATGAACTGGAAAAGGAAAATCGTGAAGAAGGAGCAAAGGCTCAACACTCACCTTTTGAAAGCTGAAGATATGGTCATTGGCGACGTTAGGGTGAAGGTAGTTGGTGACCCACAACAAGAGCACAGAAAGATGAAAGATTTATCCACCAGAGAAACATGTTGTGTGGTGGACAAAGAGAGAAAACCAGAGGAAGCTAATTAGGAAACCCCTACAATCTAGGGCAACATATATCAAGTTATGGCTGGCCGAGTTTTCATGTCCAGAAATGGACCATATTGTATTAGATCTATGAGCCCAAACTTTTGTTGACTTTTAATAAATAAATCCGGGTCTATGGGCCAAATTGGATTTTTAAAAAATAGTATATGCTCATTTGTTTCAATTTATGCTACTGATAAATTTTGAAGGTCAATCAATTTTTTTTGTTTTTCTTTTAACTATTTTAAATTGTGATTTATAGTACCTTTTACATAATTTTTGAATAATATATATTACTCTTTGTCAATAAAATTCCGAGAATCATTTAAAAATTTTATGACTTTAAATTTTAAGTTGTTTATATTGTGACGTATAATAATTTTTACAGCATTTAAAATAATATGTGTTACTTTCTTTATCCCAATTTATTCGATACTGATAGAATTTAGAGAGTCAACCGAAATTTTTATATGTCTTCTAAATATCTTAAGTTGTCACTTATTGTAATTTATGATAATTTTTACATAATTTTTAAGAAGTAAT
Source organism: Solanum medicagineum (assembly GCA_026153255.1). Lineage (NCBI taxonomy): Eukaryota > Viridiplantae > Streptophyta > Magnoliopsida > Solanales > Solanaceae > Solanum > Solanum medicagineum. The sequence continues at coordinate 11,552 of JAPFFP010042070.1, read as the reverse complement.
CTGAAATGATCAAAAATAGCCCTCGAGAAGCAAGCTAGCAGGACAACCACTAGATGCTTCTCAGGCCACTTGTATACATAAATACAATAATTATTTATTTATTTTTAAGTGTAAGCACTAATAATAGACAGGATTGTGGCTGAAGCAAACAAAAAGCTCTAGTTCGTTATTATTTTCAAAAATAGAAAAGCTCAAATATGCAACTGGACTTTCAGAATAGACTCATTTTGCTGTCAGTCAAAAATTTGATTTATCTATGTCATTATCCTTTTGAAAAAAGGCTCATCTATGTCATTATTTTTTAATTTCGATTTTTGCAGAACCACCAAAATTACTTTTAATATTTTTCAATTAGAGTTTTAGATTACATGTACTCTTTTTGCTCCTCCTTCTGCAAGAAATCCAAATTTCCAACTTCTTCAATTCATCGCAAAATCTCCTCAAATTTCAAGAGTAGCGTCCCTTTGAGTTAGATACTAAAATTCAATATCTTTTGAGCTCTAATTCAACAAGATACGCTTGAGATTTCTTCAAAGTTTCAAAATTCAACCTCCTTTAATTATAGAATCTTTTCACAATTCTAAATCACAATTTTTTTCCCAACTCCAAATCATCTTAAACTTTAAACATAGGTTCAAAAAATACTATAAAACAAATATCTAGTGTCGAAAACAACAACAAAATACAAATCAAAGCATATTTTAAAATTATTGGAATTGATTTTCTTTTTTTCTTTTTTGGAAATGTTTTTTCTAGTAATTTTTTGGTCAATGTTTAAAATTTCAAGTGTTTGGAGTTGTGGAGAGAATTCTACCATCTTGTTGAGTTAGGTTGAACTCGAGCTTAAAAGATATTGAATTTTAGTATCTTACTCGAGGGACACTACTATTGCAATTTGAGATGATTTCGTGAAGAATTGAATAAGTTGAAAATTTTGACTTTTTGATGTTCTTCATGTGTTTTTGAAGACGAAGGAACAAAAAGATTACATTTGATCCAAAACTCCAATTGAAAGTGTTAAAAAGAATTATTTGGATGATTTTGTACAATTAGAGTTAAAAAATGATGGCATAGATAAACTTTTTCTCAAACGTCAATAGCATAGATAAGCCAACTTTTAACGGATGGCTAAATGAGCCTTTTTCTCAAAGTTTGATGGCATATTTGAGTTTTTTCTCTTTATAAATAAATTTCGAAAAAACATTATCATTGATATACACCAAAGTCGTGGTGGTAGTGCTAGTGGTGATAGTGATGGTGAATTTGATACATTTAAAACATATGAAAGAAAACTCTCTCATGCTCTTTACATGTTTTGTCTACTTTCATATTTCGTATTGTTAATTTAATTTAGTTTTACAACACATTATTAGCACAAAATTCTAATTGATTGTTAATATTACTTACAACCGGAGTTTAATTATCATGATCCAAACAATGAGAGACGCAACAAGCATTGAAAGTCTCCTGAGGTTGAGTGAACCAAAATTGCGTTTATTTCTAATAATTTGGTTAAATGTATGAGGTCGACAAAGTCTGTAAGTCTAGCAATCAGAACACTAATAACAGAACAATAGGTAAATTTTCTTAGTCAATTACTGTTTTTAGCAGTTAAACAGAAAAGAAGTAAACAGTTAAGACAATAAATGAAGTGCAGAATTTTTTTTAACAATATATATTTTTTATATTGATTGAGATCTAGAATAGATATTAGTCTAGTCCCCTTAAATCGCAAGTATGTTCTCTTTTAATTTTTGAGTAGTTGAAATTATACAATGCTAGTAAGTATATATCCTAAATCTATACTTAATTCTATTTCTTTATTTCCAATCTTTTAATACGAAACCTATCATAATAATTTGTTGTTTTCTCTTTTTTGATTACATATAAATTTATCCATAAAAATAATGCTAGCTAAAAAAAGAACAAAGATTGTAAAAAGATTCAGACATCTTATGTGTTTCTTCAATCTTTAAATAGATGTTAATAGACTTCTTAAAGATGAATTATAAAGCAGTCACTATATATTATAAAAGGGTAACAATGTTGAGTTCCACAACCAGCAATCACGAATCATGAATCTTATTCATGAAAAAAGAATCAAGAATTGGTAAAATGTTGAGATCAATGAGTCACTTTTACGGGCCGTGAAATCATCCACAGCCTATCAATTTTGTTCGTGAAATTATGAAGTCTATTTTTTTAGTTTAGAAATTTTTTGCAATATTTATAAATATTTTCTTAGATTTTTTTTTTTATGTTTAGGCTCTATTACTGACTTTAAGAATGTTAGAAATGGATATTTGTAATGATTGTCCAGGTTATTTTTGTGCTTCTACATCTTTTGCATCTATTAGAGCATTTTTATATTTATGACTTGCTAGCACTGATAGTTCGATTTTCTGGTCGTTCGTTTGAAAGATGTACAGATTTTCATATTAAAGGCATATTTAAAGTTGAAAAGTGAGTTTTGCAGAAAATCTAGGTAAACACATTCAGAATGGAATTCTGACAATTCCATCAACTCTAGAATGATCAAATTAAGATAGAAGTATGGTCGGTTTGAGTACCAAGATTTTTTATGTTAATTTATACGGAGTTCTACATTTTAGCCTTTTGAATAGGTACTCAATAGTTGACTTTAGTTGACATTCTTGGAAAATGTGTCCGAATGAAAATTTTGACAATGTGACTAGCTTCGAAACATCGAGTTTGATCTATGTGACACCCCGTAACTCCATACGCATATATGCCTATGTTTCAAACCTCATTCGTACGGTTGGGAAGTGTATTAGGATCATGAAAGACTTTTAGTACTTGGATGAGTTCAAGACTTTCCTTTAAATTAAGTTTTGGGTGTTAGTTTGTGCAAGAGTCAACTTTTAATGGCCATAACTTTAGCACATAAAGAACTGGATTACCCATGACATACCAAATGAAAGCTCTTTGAGTTAGCTTTCCAACGCACTTGGTTTCACCTCATTCCGAGTTCGGATGAAGGAGTTATGCCCTTTGTGTAGAGCCCCTCCATGCAGAGTTGCCACATGGGCTAGTAAACGGGCCATGTGGCATCTCACGACCCATGAGACTGGCATGGGTCCTGAAATGGCCACATTTTGGCCAAGTCATGTGCCATGACCAGCCACACGGACCGTGTGGTGTGGCATGGGCAGTGAGGCTTCCGAAGTGAAAATTTTTCGAAGTATAAAATTACCGCCTCGTAACTTTTGCAAAATTTTCTAAGTATGGTTTGACGGACCTGTAAACGGACCACGTGGCTTCACATGGCCCGTGAATCAGTCAGTGAGGTGACCCTTTGTCAATTTTCCCTTCACCAATGGCATTTTCATAAATTTAATCTATTCTAATGGCTTTTTTTTGGGACTTCCAATATCTTAACCTTCCCAAAAGACTTAAACCCTATTCCAAAGGATCAAATTCATTCCTCTCAACTTGAATACACTCTCAAATTCTCTCAAGAGCCTTCACCAAAACCCCAATAGGAATTCAAGGGAACTCAAGAGTAAGTTTTGGATTCCAAGACCCCCTTCCAAGCTTCAAGTCTTTCTAAACTCAATTTCAAGAAACTCAAGGTCTAAGGTATGTGGGTTTGAAATATTGGGTCCTTTTACCCATGGTGCCCAATCTTCCTTTTTATAAGAATTGCATGTTTTCAAGTTGGATTATCTATGGTTATCTCTTATAAACTATGTTGGAGTTTTATGAAATGTTGGTTGACTATGCATATTTTCAGCTATAAAACTATGATCTATTATGAGATTTAATGATGGGTTTCAATGCATCTTGCATGAGGGTGTTACCAAGTGTTGGTGGGTTGATTTACATTGATTTTTCTCACATGATTTTACTCTTGAATTGCATGATTTTGAACTAGCATTACACACCCACCAAGTGTTTGATAAAATGTCTTGTTAAGGATTCTTGAGTTATTGATGATCGATTGCGTGGTCTATAAGTCAAGTGGCTTTATGATGATGAAAAGGAATGTATATATATGTGGAATTCATGAAAAGTATCTATGATTTTGCAAGTAACTAGTTAAGCTCTCGGTGGCCTTGTTGAGGGGGCATCAACCCTCAATCACCTTGTAGAGGGGGTGTCAAGCCTCGGTGGCCTTGTTGAGAGGGTATCAAGCCTCAATCACCTTGTCGAGGGGGTGTTAAGCCTTGGTTGCCTTATTGAGGGGTTACCAAGCCTCAATTACCTTCCAAGGGTTTGGTATGCCTTGGAGTTCAAGTAATAGTTTACTTGGACTATGTGATGTGGTCTCTTCCTATACATGTAGGCTATAATTATAAGTTATATGATTTTCAAGCATGTTTTACTTCAAGCATTATTCATGCATGTCATATTGATATTATACTTATCCTTTGCTTATGGTTACGTATTTTTACAATGTTGTCTATCTCTTATTGCATTGCATCCTAAATACATAGTACATTCAAAGGTACTAACGCATACTCTATGCCTACATAATGTTACCATGTAGGAACCGAAGCTCCATTTGATCACCCTACTCCTCCGCGTGGCTAGTACTATCTCTTGAAGTAAGTTTTGGTGAGTCCTCAACTCCGAGGACAGTATCTATTGATTTCATGCTATATAAAGACTCTTTTCTTTTGTTGGGTATTTATAACTATTAGGGTGAGCACAAAAAGTGTCGAGGCCCCCGCTCAATTCCATGTTCAGAGGTTTTGTTGGACAAGTGATGTAATAATGCTTTGAGCTTTGACTCTTCTATATTATATAAGTATTCAATTCTTTCCCTTAGTCCCGAATCCCCTTGTTTATATCTATTATGTTATTTACTTTGCTTCCGCGACCAAGATGTGTGATTAATATGCTAAGAGGCTTGTTTGGGGTCACTTCGGGTTCCCTAGTCGCCGTGTCACGTTTACGCCCTAGGTATGGGTCTTGACAATCTAGGACGACCTTTCGTTCTGTTCTCGAGAATTTTGGGTACGTTTTGGGCCCTTGATGGTGACTGAGTAAATATGAACTTGAGAAATGGGACCCATATTTATCTATAATGACCTCGTTGAAAATTTTGACTGCACGATTGGATCCGAAACATCTAATTTGGTATGGTTACATAATTTGTTTGCGTGTATTGAATTTCAAACGAGTTTAGGACAACCTGTTAAGATATTGAAATAGTTGAAATCTTATGCGGCACCTACGGTGCGCCATAATTTTGAAGCCCTTATCTGCATTCTTAGAGGTCAGTCGGGCTTACACTTCACAGTCGCGGGCTAGTCGGCTGCATTCACGGAGGTCAGCGAGTTATCTCTCTGTGATTGCAGAGACCTCTCTATGGATGTTGGGGTACTGTTCACCATGATTGCAAAGAACAATTGAGACGGTGTATAGATATGATTTTTCAGAACTCAATCAATATTCAGGCATAACTTTGAATAGTGATAAGTTCTTCGTTTTGAGGCCGAATTTAGTGATTCAAAAAGTTATCTTGCGTGGTATTTAGAGTGGAATGTTATGGGGGTGTTGAAAATTGCATTTTGTATGTCATTCAAAATAGTGATTTCTTCATCGTTTTGGATCAAGTTTCAGTAAAATTTGGGTCTATTTTGTGTGGTTTCTTGAGGCGCACACTATGGTGTTGTCAAAATCTTTTGATTGAGTTATGTTTGAGGTAAATACATTCTAAGACCTACTGCCATATTTTGTTAACCACCATAAAGAAATGTGATATATGTTTGGGGTGTTTTATATTGAGTTGGGTATCGGATTGAGCCCTAATTTGAGTTACTGGCTCGAGTAACTATCGAGATCATTGTACAGGGTTTGGTTTAGATTTCTAGACGCGGGCCCCATCTCCCTACTTTTGGGCTCCAAGACCAATATACGTCCATTCCTTATGATTTTGGTGTCAGACTGACTGTATTGATGATATAATCCTATTTTTGATAGCTTAACAGCACTTTGAGGCCATTCGAAAGGATAAAGCACATATGGATTGATTTTGAAGCGGACGTGATCGATATTTATGTAGGCTATGGTCCCTCTTTTTCCAGATTGAGTTAGAATATGTAAATCCTATTTGGGTAATATAAATATGAAGCAGGGGGGTTGGTTAGAGGCTATATATGTTGGAACTAATTGTATTGGCTGATTTATATGACCTGCCTAGTTAGTTGTATGACATGTCGAGGATACTTGTGTTTAGGATACCAACTGCCTATGGTATTCATGACTATCTCGGACTAATAGAGTACTTGTTTGACATATTGAGGATATTGTAACTAATGTATTGATTGTCTATCCTATTCATGCTTATCTATTATTTGTTAAGCCCTAGTCTAGGCTTACGCTAGTAATGCTCTACCTACGTTGGTCAGGATTGGTAGGCTATTCTATTCAGATCCAATGTGACTTGAGAAGCGTAATTTTTGTAGACTAGACTAGCATACTTGAGTCTGTAGAGTTGAACCTTAGATAGGCCGTGATGAGATGGGAACCCATAATCCCTATGATTGGCTGACTACTTTGGAGTGTTCTTGTGATACGTCAGATTCGGCTCGGATATAGGGCAACTGATGATGTTACATTGGAACTCAGACCAAGGTCCCATCCAGTTAGAGGACAAAGCATTTCCCCTAGATGGGGAACATATCCTCCTACTAGGAAGTGTGTAAACAAGGATTCGCTACATTCTGTATACCCCCCAGTTAGAGGTTAACCACATGCTCCACCACTTGTGCGGGCCCCTGTCAATTCCTTTGAGTTTCATTCTGCGAACATACTCCCGAGGCGGGATACTTAATGCGTTAGCTACAACACTGCACTAGTTGATACACACAGCGCCTAATATCCATCATTTACGGCTAGGACTACTATGGTATCTAATCCCATTTGCTTCCCTAGTTTTTGTCTCTCAGTGTCAGTGTCGGCTCAGTAGAGTGTTTCCGTCGTTGGTGTTCTTTTAGATCTCTACGCATTTTACCACTCCACTGGAAATTCCTTCTGCCCCTACCGTACTCCATCTTGGTAGTTTCCACTGCCTGTCCAGGGTTGAGCCCTGGGATTTGACGACAGACTTAAACAGCCACCTACAGAAGCTTTACGCCCAATCATTCCGGATAATGCTTACATTCTTTGTATTACCGCGGCTACTGGTATAGAGTCAGCTGATGCTTACTCCCTAGATACCGTCATTGTTAGAGGCTATATCGTTAGAGACACTATCGATGGAGCGTATTTGGACTAGTCCAAGGCCTAAGGGCCAGTCAAACCACTGGCCACGTTTGATTATAGCCTGGGTTGGAGGTCAGGTCGTAGCTTGGGTTGGAGGCCAGGTCAGGGTATACAACCTAGGTTAGAGGCTAGTTATATTATGTTGGTAGGTTCGGGGTCTAGCATATACAATCGATTTACGAGATCAGTGAGCCTTGATTCCATTAAACCTTACACTCATTCACCCTTTTATTGTGCATAGGTAAACCTTCTGAGCTTATGGGGGTCGGTTGGCATACAAGCATAGATAGTATGGCCTTATACTTAGTAATTCACTATACCTTTGCCTTGTTCTAGTTACTTCCATATTTTGCTGGCATACAATATATTTCTTGTGATCGGATGCTTATAGAGTTATATTCTATTTATCCCTGCTTTATTTACTGTTCTTACTGAGTCAACCTATGATGCCTACTATATACCATATTTCTGGTACTCGCCCTAGTTTTTGCATATGTTTATGATATAGGTCCTAATACGAGCTAGCAATATTGATTCCTTCGGTGGTAGCTATCATATTTGGAGACTAGTGGTGAGCATTGGGCATTCCTGAATCCTTCAACTCTCCATTTGCATTAGTGGCTGTCTTTTGTTATCCAAGACTTGCCTTGTATATTGTTTGGTTTTGTACATATATATAGATACAGGTGTATTATGACTCAGTTATGTTGTGTCATGTATATAGTAGTTCTGTACAAGTGACTTTCAGGTTCTGAAAGGGTATTTTGTTGTTGTTGTATAAATCCAGTGTCAGTTCTGTTTCGTTGTGACAAAAAGGTCAATTGTGCCCTTTTAGGTTGATCTCAGCCTACACATCCATTACTAGCGGTTTCGAGTCAGGGTTAGACTTGTCTATCGAGGAGTTAAGGTAGGCGCAATCATGACCTATAAAGTCAGATTGTGGCAATACTCTTATCTTCGTATTTAGTTTTTTTTAGAAGAGATACTATATTGATTCTTAACTATCAATTTCAAGTTGATAATTCAAGATCCTCAAACTCTCCTATTCATATTGTAAGTGTATATTTTTTTATTATGTTATGATTGTTTTCACATAACTATCGGTAGCAAAATCTATAACTAGAATCGTGAAAACCATAACAAGTTAGGAAAATAGATAAAGAAAAATACGTACTAATTCTTATGGTATTCATGCATGCATTATTTCTCCCTTTGAATTAACTGCTTTTCAATGGTCAAAAACATTAGAATTTATCTTATTCTTACTTAATAGACTTCAGAGGTAATGAATAGTAAAAGAAATATATAACGGAGATTAGAGGCTATCAACTCTCATCTAATAGTCTAAGCTTGTTCTAAAATAATTAATTTGAGATTAAAGATAAGGATTAACAAGGCAAATATTTATAGATAGACAAAGTTATGTGATGATATTCATCTATGGGACCAACTTGTAATGCTCCTCCAGGTCATTTTATCCGCTCCTCGCTCTTTTTAGTATTTAGATCTTTCCAATAATGACCATGTCATTTATGGCATACTGACACTGATAGTTCCGTTGCCTAGTCATTCGTTTGGTTTTTATACCAGTGTTCATATTTTGGAGTTCTTGGAGTGTGAATGGTTGACTTTGGTCAAAACTTTAGGAAGATGGCCTTAGAAAAAAATTCTGACAGTTTCATTAACTCCAGAATGGTCAAATTAGATCAGAAGCATGGTTGGCTCAAGTACTGAGACCCTCGGGGTGAGTTTGTACCGCATTTTGCACTTTAGCCTTTTAAATTAACCAACGATTGACTTTGGTTAATATTATTGGAAAACACACTCGGATGGAAACTCTAACAATGCAGTTAGCTCTGAAATATCGAATTTGGTCTAAAATGACCTCTCATTTAACTGGAGACATTCAAACTCATTTTGAGCCCCTCGGTAGAATTTGGTTAAAAATGGTCGTTGGTGTGGGACTAATATTTAGTCGTAACAACCTCATGTAGAAATTTTAATTGTGCCATTGAGTCTAAAATATCAATTTTGATTGGGGTACCATAGTTTGTTTGAGTGTATAAGGTTCCAAAAGAATTGTGAGTACTCTGTCGAAAATTTCGGAAGTGGGGCCTATACATATATATAGTAGAAACTTTTCAAATTTGGAGACAAAACTTTGAGACCTGATATCTTGGTCATTTCACGACCAAATTTAGTGATTCAAAAGTCAATCTTGAAGAATTTTTCACAAAGGAATACAGTAATATCTGAATTGGAGCCTTTGTTTGAGGTGCAACTTCAAATTTAGTTGTTGTCATGCACTATTTTCAAGTTAACATTTTGAGGAATTTTGGAAGTTGATTTTTGAAGCATTCCAGATCCATTTTTGATGATTCTTGAGGCTAACTTATGTGGAATTTCATAAGACACGCATTGGTAAGCTCAAAGTTAGGATTTTTGAGGTAAATTTTTGCTACTATGTTTGGAATTTTCGAAGTACTTTTTTTTTGTAATCTTATCTTGACCATTATAAACCTGTTTTTTAGCAATTCAAGAGCATAATTTGCTGAGAATTTCGTAAGAAACGCATTGGTAAGCTCGAAGATTGGAATGGGACTTCTGTTTGAGGTGAATTTATTGATTTATCTTGTGTTGGGTATTTTCAGACTGATTTTTAGATGAAATTTGAAAGGTGATAACTTGAGGGTTTGTAGTCCATTTCAGTGATTCTTGAGTTTAGTTGTGGTGTTTTCCTCTAGGGACATCGTGAAAGTATCAGAAATTACTGTTGGTGCATTGTTCAAGGTAATTTTGTTATTTTATATGGATGTTGGACTTGGATTTTTGCTAATAACTTTGTGAATTGATAACTTTATCATTTTGAATCGGATTTCAGTGGTTTTAGGTACATTTTGGATCATTTTTGAAGGAGATCGCTACGGTGTGGTCAAAATCATCTTTTGAGTCTTTATTGGAGGTATTTTTTCTATCAAAGTTGTTATCCTTTTTCTTGAAATTCTTTATTGTATGCAAATATCATTTTATTTGAATTCCTCTGTTTTGAACCTTGAATTGTACTTCATTTTGGAGTATAAGCTTCCGGTTATGTTGGTGGCCTTTTTATGGAGTTGATTCTGGGATTTTCTGTTGTGGGTCTCATAATCTCATTTTCACTTGATTTTAGGTCTGACTCTAAAAAGTTATGTTCTTGATATCAAAATATTTGTTTTATCATCTAGATTAATAATTTGATAGTGTGGCAGTGATTGAAGGTGCATTGGGTGTGGATAACTACTGTGGAGTGGTTTCGGAGCGTGTGTGATCATCTTCAAGGTAGGCAGCATTTTCTGTTCTTGACTAAGCTCTTTTTGATAATGTGTAGTATGCATTTCAGGATGATTTGAATTGTAACTACCATACCTCTTCCTGTTCTCTTCTTTTTCATTTTCGTGATTGTCGATCAAATCTTAGTTTAGGATAGGCTTTAGGAGTTATTGGTCGAGCCTTAGGTTAGGATAGGCTTTAGGGGACCTTAGTTAGAGTTAGTGGTTGTGTTATGTAGTGATGTGAGGTGTTTAGTCCTATGTAGGGATCATGTAGTCGACCTTAGATTAGGTCAAATCTTAGGCAAGTGAAGTTTCTTTTTAGACTTTGGTTTAGGATGAGAGTCGTGTTATGTCCTGAATGACGTGTAATATCCTCTAGGGGAGAATATAGTTGACCTTAGGATGAGATTTAGCCTTAGCGCATGGTTGTGGACTCTTATAGTGGTTATAGTTAGTATTGACTTCCAGTCGAGTTTTATTAATGGCAATGTATTAGAGCTGGTGGCCGAGTTTTTGGTAGACTACCATAGTCGTGGATTGACTTGTTGGTACTTCTTTATGGGTTAGAAATCACGGTTTTAGGGTGAGACTTACTATGGAGTAGAGTATCCGATATAGATTTGTTTTGGACTTGGCGCAGCCGATGGTTTTTGTGGCAGACTCCGCCTCCGCGCTTGCCTTTAGCCATTTGAGGCTTTTTAGTTGTATCCTTAGTCGATGGCTAATGATGTTTTTGTGGTTTTTAAATATGTATATAGATATCTGTTGTTGGACTCGAGGCCCCGGATTTAGAGCAATAGGACCTCAGGTTAGTCCTCTCATCCCTCGCCTCGGTAATGGTTCAGGTTTGTTTTCTGTTAGACCCCGTAAATTAATGTAATTGGGGCGAAGCGTAAATTTGAAAACTAGTACGATTATCGTGTAGATTAATTAAAATAAGTTCGGTGTTTAATAAAAGGGCTTTGAAGCAGTTGGAGAGTGAATTTTAATAATTTGAGTCGGAAATTT
>JAPFFP010042069.1:0-14504 GCA_026153255.1 Solanum medicagineum | reverse complement strand
ATTAGGCGGCAGGACCGCAGCGGTGACCTTGTCGGCCCGCTTTTGTATTGTGACTATTGATGTGCTTATATGTATACATGTTCTGGGTGTTAGCTGAATTTCCGTGCAGGTGGTTTAGTCAGTTAAACAAAGGAAACTCTGCCGGATTTTCTGTAGAATTGATAAGCCCTTGAAGTGACAATTGTGGTTTAGTATTAGGATTAGTGCCTAACCGGCGCTAGTCACGGCCCCGGGGTCGGGTCGTGACAATATGTATCCAAAATAATAACAAATTGGCCAAAGGGAGCCGTGCAGGGCTCTATATAAGGCCTAACAATTGGCCATTTCAGACAGAAAATATCAAGGTCTCAAGGTTTACAAATAAGTGTATATAACAAATATCTTAAGAGTTTTGTTAAGCGGAAGAGAGGTGGTTTATTACGGGGAGTTTCGACAACTTTATTACAAGTTACTCCTATTTTTTCTGTGTCTTTTATAACAAGATATTTCATAAATGAGTTTATTTTCGTGTACTTTTAAGTACTCCATTATGAAAATATTATTATGATAAATTTATTGTGATGGTTCAAAGTTAAGTTGAAGTGTAATAATCTATGTGACTAGATTGCAGTGATATGAATTTCATACAAAAAGGGAAGGACAAAGTGTTAAAATTGACCGTGATTTGACTAAGGCAAGTGGACTTTCAAAACTTTGTAATTCTCGTAGAATTCTGAAAATTTTCCTTTCTTCTTCGTGTGATATGGGAAATATTTTAATATTATAAGAAATGAGATGATACAAAAATGTGAATGCGAGTTGGCATGTTATTATGGTACTTGAACTGATAAATGTGGTCAAGATGAGAATTCTATATGTTTGATATATATGTTGTTGTGAATTGGAAATAATAAGTGAATGTGTTTATGAAATTCATATCATGTTCATTCATTCCATGACATGCATATTTACATTGATATGAGAAAGATGGAAATATTGGGACCGAGGTCTTTACTGATTGAGATGTGACGCCGAGGTTTCTGCCGGCGAATTTATATTGTGATGCCGAGGTTTCTACCGACATGTTTATGATGATATTGTGATGCCGAGGTTTCTGCCGGTGAATTTATATTATGATGCCGAGGTTTCTACCGGCATGTTTATGATGATATTGTGATGCCGAGGTTTTTGCCGGCATGTTTATGATGATATTGTGACGCGGAGGTTTCTGCCGGCGATGATGTGATGGCATAATTACATAATGCATTACATATCACCTTTGCATACCATTGCATATCATGGTGTTGTCATTATGATTGATTGTGCTTTTAACTTGTGCTTTTGAAAGTGCGATATTATGAAATACTATCTTATTTAAATATTATATGTTGTTGGGTCAGAATAACCTTTGTGCAGGTGGGTGTCGTGGAGATCGACTGGGACGAAAGGAGTTTGTGTATTCTATTTGACTTCTTTATTTTGTTGGTTTACTTGTTGGGTACCGTGTGGTATTTGGTACTCACCCCTTGCTTCTACACTCGTGTAGGTGGTGAACCTGGGCTGTGAATAGATATCCCTTAAAGTATCGAAGAGTTTCAGGAGACGTAGAGAGGTAACTGTTGTCATCTGGCTGACTCTCTTGTTCCTATTTCATCTGTACTTGTTCTATTCGAGAAGAAGGACACCTAGACTTGTATTTCTTTTATTTTCTGTATTTCTAGTGCCTTGTACGCGTGACAACCAATCCTTGGGTGGGATTTAAGTTTATAAAAATTCTCTTTTTTAGTTATTTATTTTAGTTAAAATGCTTCCGCACGTTATATTTATTACCCCTTTTGAGGTAAGGCTGACTTGTTCTGGTGGGGTTGAGCAAGTGCCATCACGCCCGATTTTCGGGTTGTGACAAGTTGGTATCAGAGCCTTAGGTTCATAGGTCTCATGTATGTATAAGCCAAGTCTAAGTAGAGTCTTGAGGATCGGTACGGAGATGTCTGTATTTATCTTTAAGAGGCTATGAAGACTATTAGGAAACTTCTTTTTATTCATTCTCTGTTATCGTGCGTGATTATTTTCGGTAGTAACGAGTGGTGCCTATATTCTCTTAACAGATGGCAAGGACTAGAGCTACTACTATTGCTAGTGGAGGTGAGACTATTGCTGAGGGAATTGCTGAGACCTCAGTTAGAGGTAGGGGAAGGGGTCGACCTAGAGGTCGTGCTCCCAGGAGTGGTGTCAGTAAGAGGACATGCCCGAGGAGTAGCACCAGTTAGGGGGCAGGATAGAGGGGTTTCTCCAGAGCCACAGATAGAAGTTGATGAGGATCAGGCATTTCCAGAGCCCACAACTACACTGTTACTTCAGGACATTCTGTTGAGGATGATGGGGATGCTTGAAAACCTTGCCCAGGGGGTTAGTGCGCAAAGAATACCCCAACCGAGAGTGGAAGAAAAAACTTTAGTACCACATCAAGGTGTATCTCATCAGGATCAAGTGGGACAACCCCCAGTGGTCCCTACACCATCTAGTGGGGTACAAACTATTTCGGAGGCAGTCCTAGTTGCAGATGATCAGCTTAGCTACGAGAGATTTCTGAAGATGAAACCACCTCAATTTCAAGGTGGTAAGAATGAGGACGTACATGAATTTCTGACTTTGTGCCATGAGATGCTAGATGTAGTGGGGTTAGTTGATCAGCGTGGTGTCCGTTTTGTGGCACTACAGCTACGTGGACCAGCCAGGGAGTGGTGGAGGACTTATGTAGCATCTAGACCAGCTAGATCTCCTCCAATGGATTGGGGTATGTTTTCTAATGCTTTTAAGGAGCACTTCATTCCTTGGAGTGTACGGGAAGAGAGCCGATTAAGGTTTGAGGATTTAACGCAGGGAGGTATGACTGTTGCTGAGTATGAAGCCCATTTTTATCAATTGTCCTGACACGCTTTAACTATGATTCCAAACAAGGAGGAGAGTGTCCGTAGGTTTATGAGAGGTTTGAACTTCTCGATTAGATCCTATGTATTCAGAGCAGCTCATGAGGAGGCTTCTTTTCAGTCTATTGTGAGCACTGCTAAGGAGGCAGAGTTGTTGGTTCGAGAAGAGTTCGGAGATCCTAAGAAAGTTCATACTACGGGTCAGTTTTCTAGTACCTCATCTGGAGGTAGAGGATTCTATAGAAAACTGATCCAGGCACTAAGCCCATATCTATTCCTCCATATAGAATGGCTCCAACTGAATTGAAAGAATTAAAGGAACAACTCCAAGACCTGTTAAGTAAAGGATTTATTCGCCCTAGTATGTCACCTTGGGGTGCCCCAATCTTGTTTGTGAAAAAGAAAAACGGGTCTATGAGGATGTGTATAGATTACAGGCAGTTAAATAAGGTAATTGTCAAGAAGAAGTACCCTCTTCCCCGTATTAATGACCTATTTGACCAGCTTCAGGGAGCGGTTGTGTTCTCTAAGATTGACTTAAGGTCTGGTTATAATAAGTTGAGAATTAGGGGATTGGATATTCCTAAGACAGCCTTCCGGACCCGTTATGGTCACTATAAATTTTTGGTAATGTCCTTTGGGTTCACTAACGCCCCTGCAACATTCATGGAGTTCATGAATCGGGTTTTCCATCCGTACTTAGATTCTTTTGTCATAGTATTCATTGATGACATCTTGGTGTATTCTAAGACTGAGGGGGATCATGCTAGTCACTTAACGATACCGCTACAAAGGTTGAGGGAGGAGAAACTATATGCAAAATTCTCCAAGTGTGAGTTTTGGCTTGATTCGGTGGTGTTCTTAGGGCATGTGGTTTCTAAAGTGGGAATCAGAGTAGACCCGGCTAAGGTTGAGGCAGTAAAAGGTTGGTCGAGGCCAACTTCAGCTACTGAGATTCGTAGTTTTCTGGGGTTAGCAGGGTATTATAGGCGGTTTATTCAGGGTTTTTCTTCCATTGCAGCCCCACTGACTAGATTAACCCAGAAGAATGTAATTTTCCTTTGGTCTGATGAGTGTGAAGCGAGCTTCCAAAAGCTCAAAACCTTGTTGACTTCAGCTCCCATTTTGACGCTATCTGAGGCAGGTGTGGACTTCACAGTGTATTGTGATGCCTCGAGAGTTGGATTAGGGGGTGTACTGATGCAAAAAGAAAAGGTTACTGCCTATGCATCCAGACAATTGAAGGTTCACGAGAAAAACTACCCTATTCATGATTTTGAGTTAGTGGCTGTAGTCTTTGTGCTTAAACTGTGGTGTCACTATTTATATGGGGTACACTGCGAGGTCTTTACTGATCATAGGAGTGTGCAGTATTTTTATAGCCAAAAGGATCTAAACTTAAGGCAGCGTAGGTGGATGGAGTTACTTAAAGACTATGATCTAACCATCCTATACCATCCGGGGAAGGCGAATGTTGTGAAGCCTTAAGTAGAAAGACTTCTGGCATGGGGCGTCTAGCTACCATTCGAGTAGAGGAACAACCTTTGGCTAGAGATGTTCAGCGCCTAGCAAATGGTGTAGTTAGGTTACAGCTTTCTGATGAGGGTGGTGTGCTTGCTTTTCTCGAGGCTCATTCTGCCTTGATGGACCAAATTCGAGAGCGTTAGTTTAAGGATGAGAAGTTATGCCTCATCAGGGACAAAGTGACCAGAGGAGAGGCTAAGGAAGCAATGCTAGATTCTGATAGTGTTTTTAGAATTGGAGATCGATCTGTGTGCCTAAGGTAGATGATTTGATTAAATTGATTCTTGAGGAGGCCCACTGTACTCGTTATTCCATTCACCCAGGAGCAGCAAAGCTGTATCATGACCTAAGTCAGCACTATTGGTAGTGTGGTATGAACAAGGATATTTTTCTGAATTTGTGGCTAAGTGTTTGACTTGTCAGCAGGGTAAGTGTGTGCAGCAGCGGCCTGGAGGTGAGTTTCAGAGACTACCCATTCCTACATGGAAGTGGTAGCGAATTTCTATGGATTTCGTGGTGGGTTTACCTACTACTATGGGTGGTTATAACTCTATCTGGGTAGTCATAGATCGATTGACTAAGTTTGCCCATTTCATTCCCGTCAAAGTCTAGTATACAGCAGAGAAGTTAGCTAAGCTCTACATCACTCAGATAGTGAGGTTGCATGGTGTGCCTATTTCTATCATTTCTGATCGGGGTTCACTTTGCACTTCACTTTTGGAGGGCCCTGCAGCATGGTCTAGGTACTCGGCTAGATATGAGTTCAGCCTTTCACCCTCAGACAGACGGACAGTCCGAACGGACTATTCAGGTATTGGAGGTTATGCTTCGATCATGTGTGATTGATTTTGGTTCTCGTTGGGATCAACACTTACCTTTAGCAGAGTTCACCTACAACAATAGCTATCACTCCAGTATTCAAATGGCTCCATTTGAGGTATTGTATGGTAGGCGGTGTAGATCTCCGATTGGTTGGTTTGATTCCGCTAAGACGGACTCATTAGATGCAGACTTTCTGAGAGATGCTGTAGAAAAGGTTTGTTTGATTCAGGATAGGTTGTTGGCTGCTCAGACTCGACAAAAGAGTTATGCAGATAGGAGGGTTCGAGCTTTAGAGTTTATGGAGGGCGATCATGTTTGGCTCAGGGTAATGCGGTTTGGGAAGAAGGGCAAGCTTAGCCCTCGATTTGTTGGCCCGTTCGAGATTTTGGAAAAGATTGGAGAGGTGGCCTATAGGCTGGCCTTGCCACCTACTTTATCATCTGTGCACCCCATGTTCCATGTCTCCGTGCTCCGAAAGTACATGCCTGATGAGTCCCATATACTTTCATACCATTCAGTAGCATTGAATCCAGAATTGTCTTTTGAGGAAGAGCCTATTACTATTTTAGATAGGCAGGTTCGCAAGATTCGGAACAAAGAGATTGCTTCCGTAAAGTTCAATGGAAGAATCATCCAGTTTGAGTACCAACTTGGGAGAAAGAGTCAGAACTGCGTGCTATTTATCCTCGTCTTTTCGAAACTTTAGGTACTCTCTTTTAATTTATATTCGAGGACAAACACGATTTTTATTAGTGGATAATGTAACGATTGCGTTTCTTTTTTTTAAATGGCTTAAGTGCTATCTGCACTTGTGGAGTGCTAACAGCACTTTGCTACTACCATTACTTTTTTCCAAGTGATGCTGCCACTACCTTACAAGTGCAGCAAGTACACATTATCTAAAATAATAACAAATTGGCCAAAGGGAGCCGTGTAGGGATCTATATAAGGCCTAACAATTGGCCATTTCAGACAGAAAATATCAAGTTCTCAAGATTTACTAATAAGTGTATATAACAAATATCTTAAGAGTTTTGTTAGACGGAAGAGAGGTGGTTTATTATGGGGAGTTTCGACAACTTTATTGTAAGTTACTCGTATTTTTTCTAGGTCTTTTATAACAAGATATTTTATAAATGAGTTTATTTTCGTGTACTTTTATGTACTCCATTATGAAAAATATTATTATGATAAATTTATTGTGATGGTTCAAAGTTAAGTTGAAGTGTAATAATCTATGTGACCCGAAAATTGACCGTGATTTGACTAAGGCAAGTGGACTTTCAAAACTTTGTAATTCTCTTAGAATTCTCAAAATTTTCCTTTCTCCTTTGTGTGATATGGGAAATATTTTAATATTATAAGAAATGAGATGATACAAAAATATGAATGCGAGTTGGCATGTTATTATGGTAGATGAATTGATAAATGTGGTCAAGATGAGAATTCTATATGTTTGATATATATGTTGTTGTGAATTGGAAATAATAAGTGAATGTGTTTGTGAAATTCATATCATGTTCATTCATTTCATGACATGCATATTTGCATTGATATGAGTAAAGATGAAAATATTGGGACCGAGGTCTTTATCGGTCGAGATGCCGAGGTCTTTACCGGCTAAGTTATAATGTTATTGGGGCCGAGGTCTTTACCGGTCGAGATGTGACGCCGAGGTTTCTGCCAGCGAATTTATATTGTGATGCCAAGGTTTCTACCAGCATATTTATGATGATATTGTGATGCCGAGGTTTCTGCCGGCATGTTTATGATGATATTGTGACGTCGAGGTTTCTGCCGGCGATGATGTGATGGCATAATTGCATAATGCATTGCATATCACTTTTGTATACCATTGCATAGCATGGTGTTGTCATTATGATTGATTGTACTTTTAACTTGTGCTTTGGAAAGTGCGATATTATGAAATACTATCTTATTTAAATATTATATGTTGTTGGGTTGGAATAACTTTTGTGCAGGTGGGTGTCATGGAGATCAACTGGGACGAAAGGAGTTTGTGTATTCTATTTGACTTCTTTGTTTGGTTGGTTTACTTGCTGGGTTCCGCGTGGTATTTGGTACTCACCCCTTGCTTCTACACTAGTGTAGGTGGTGAACCCGGGCTGTGAATAGATATCCCTTAAAGCATCGAAGAGTTTCAAGAGATGTAGAGAGGTAGCTGTTGTCATCTGGCTGACTCTCTTGTTCCTATTTCTTATTTACTTGTTCTATTCGAGAAGAAGGACAGTTAGACTTGTATTTCTTTTATTTTCTGTATTTCTAGTGCCTTGTACGCGTGACAACCAATCCTTGGGTGGGATTTAAGTTTATAAAAATTCTCTGTTTTAGTTATTTATTTTAGTTAAAATGCTTCCGCACGTTATATTTATTACCCCTTTTGAGATAAGGCTGACTTGTTCTGGTGGGGTTGAGCAAGTGCCATCACGCCCGATTTTCAGGTCGTGATAGATCTAACAGGTGATTACATTATCCACCATTAAAATCATGTTTATCCACAAATACAAGGTAAGATAAAAGTACCTGAAGTTTCGAAAAGATGAGGATATCTAGCACGCATATCGGACTCCATCTCCCAAGTCGCCCTCTAACTGGACGGTTCTTCCATTACACCTTCACGAAAGCTATCTCTTTGTTTCTAAGCTTGCGAACCTGTCTATCCAAAATAGCAATAGGCTCCTCCTCAAATGACAAGTCTGGATTCAATGCCACCGAATTGAATGAAAGTATGTGAGACTTATCGGGTACATACTTTCGGAGCATAGAGACATGAAACAAAGGATGCACGAATGATACGTTAGGTATCAAGGCCAGTTTGTAGGCCACCCCTCCAACTCACCCTAAGATCTCAATCGGGCAAATGAATCGAGGGCTAAGCTTTCCATTTTTACCAAACTGCATAACACCCTTCATAGGTGACACTCTAAGCCAAACATGATCACCAACCATAAACTCCAAGGCTCAAACCCTCATATCCACATAACTCTTTTGTCGACTCTGAGCAGCCAACAACCTATCCTAAATCATACAGACCTTTTCCATAGCGTCCCTAAGAAAGTCTATATCTAATGAGTCCATCTTGGCAGAATTAAACCAACCAATCGGAGATATACACTGCCTACCATATAAAGCCTCGAACGGAGCCATCTGAATGTTAGAGTGATAGCTATTATTAGAGGCGAACTTTGCTAAAAGTAAGTGTTGATCCCAGCGAGAACCAAAATCAGTCACACACGCTCGAAACATGTCCTCTGGTACCTGAATAGTTTGCTCAGACTGTCCATCTGTCTGAGGTTAAAAGGCAAAACTCATATCCAATTGACTACCTAGACCATGCTGTAAGGCCCTCCAAAAATGTGAAGTGAAGACTGAACCCCGGTCAAAAATGATAGAAACAGGCATAACATGCAATCTAACTATCTGACTGATGTAAAGCTCAGCCAACTTCTCCGTTGTATACTTAACCTTGACAGGAATGAAATAGGCAGACTTAGTTAGTCAATCCACAACTACCCAGATTGAGTCATAACCACCCAAGGCAGTGTGCAAACCCACTGCAAAATCCATGGTCATACGCTCCCTCTTTCACATAGGAATGAGCATCCTTTGAAACTCACCTCCTTGTCATTGGTGCAGTACTTAACCCGCTGACAAATTAAACACTTGGACACAAAATTTGAAATGTCCTTTTTCATGCCACACCACCAATAATGCTGACTCAGGTCATGATACATCTTTGTTATTCCTGGATGAATGGAATAACAAGTACAATGAGCTTCCTCAAGAATCAATCTAATTAAATCACCTACCTTAGGCACACAAACTTGACCTCTAATCCTCAAAGCACCATCAAGATCGAGCACGGCTTCCTTAGCCTCTCCCTTGGTCACTTTGTCCATGATGATACATAACTATCCTCAAATTGATGCTTGCAAATCTGGTCCATCAAGAAAGAATGAGCCTCAGTGAAAGCAAGTACACCCCCTTCACCGAAAAACTATAACCTCACTAAGCCATTAGCTAGACGTTGAATATCCTTGGCCAAAGGTCACTCCTCAATACGAATAGCGGTTAGACTCCCCATGCTAAAAGTCTTTCTACTCAAGGCATCGACTACCACATTAGCCTTTCCTGGATGGTATAAGATGGTCAAATCATAGTCTCTTAGCAACTCCATCCACCTACGTTGCCACAAGTTCAGATCATTTTGACTAAAAATATATTGAAGACTCCTATGATCAGTGAAGACCTCGCAATGTACACCATACAAATAGTGACGTCACAGCTTAAGCACAAAAACCATAACCGCTTACTCTAAGTCATGAGTAGGATAGTTTTTCTCATGAACCTTCAACTGTCTAGACGCATAGGCAATAACATTTCCTTTTGCATCAATACACCACCTAAACCAACTCTTGAAGCATCAGAATACACCGTAAAGTCCATACCTGCCTCAAATAGCATCAAAATGAGAGTTGAAGTCAATAAAGTTTTGAGCTTTTGGAATCTCACCTCGCACTCATCGGACCAATGAAAGGCTACATTCTTTTGATTAACCTAGTTAATGGGGCTGCAATGGAAGAAAAATCTTGAATAAACTGTCAATAATACTCAACTAACCCCACAAAACTACGAATCTTAGTAGCTGAAGTGGGCCTTAACCAACCTCTAACTGCCTCAACCTTAGCCGGATCTACTCTAATCCCCTCTTTAGACACCACATGCCCTAAGAATACCACTAAAATCAAGCTTGAACTCACACTTAGAGAATTTTGCATATAACTTTTCCTCCCGCGACCTCTATAGCACTATCCTTAGTGACTAACATGATCAGCCTCAGTCTTGGAATACACCAAGATGTCATTGGTGAACACTATAACAAAGGAATCTAAGTACGGACGCAACACCCTATTCATCAACTCCATTAATATTGCAGGAGCGTTAGTCAACCCAAAGGACATCACCAAAAATTCATAGCGGCCATAACGAGTTCGGAAAGTTATCTTAGGAATATCTGATGGCCTAATTCTCAACTGGTGATAACCAAACCTCAAAGTCAATCTTAGAGAACTCAGACGCTCCCTGAAGTTGATCGAATAAGTCATCAATACGGGGAAGCGGGTACTTGTTCTTGATAGTCACCTTATTCAATTGTCTGTAAACTATGCACATCCTCACAGACCCATCTTTCTTTTTCACAAACAAGACTAGGGCACCCCAAGGTGACACACTAGGGAGAATAAATCCTTTGCTTAACAAGTCTTGGAGTTGCTCTATCGACTCTTTCAATTCAACTGGAACCATTCTATACGGAGGAATGGAGATGGGCTTAGTGTCTGGCTCTAGGTCAATGGGAAAGTCAATATCCCTATCAGGTGGGATACCTGTGAGGTCAGTGGGAAACATATCGACAAACTCCTGAACTACAAGGATAGATTCTATAGAAGGTGGTTTAATATTAGTGTCTTGAATCGAATGAAAGCAAAGTAAGACAAAAAAATCCTTATCAATCAATTTCTGGGCATGAATGTAGGAGATAACTTTGCTAGGATAAGAACCACTATCACCCTTCCATTCAATCTTTGGTACACCGGGCATGGCTAAGGTCACAGCATGATAGGGAGAAAGCCAATCCATCCTTAAGATAACATCAAAGTCTGCCATTTCCAGAATAATCATATCTAACCAAGTATCATACCTAGCCAAAGAAACAAGACAGGATCGATACACTCGATCCACTACTAAAGGTTTACCTACTGGTGTAGAAACATACATGGGCACTGATATTCGATCACACAATAAGTCAAACCTAGACTTCAAATATGTAGACACATAAGAGTAGGTAGACCTGGGATCAAATAACAGAGATGCAGCCGATGAAAGACTGGAACAATACCTGTAATAAGTGCTTCTGAGGCCTCTGCCTCGGGTCTTCCAGGAAACGCATAACACTGAGCTCCTCTTCTACCGTCGGTCTGAGCTACACCTTGATCTCCACTATATGGAACCAAAGTACCACTATCTGGAAACCTGCCACCTATAGCGGTTTAGCCCCTGTTCGGTGGAGCCGAATCTCTAACTGGAGATGCCGAATTCGTGTGATGAGGTCTCAAGTGAGTCAGAAAGGGACATTGCCGAATCAAATGTCCTTGATCTCCACAACCAAAACAAGACCTCGGTGTAGAAGACAGTTGTCCACCGAAAGAACTACCATGGCCACCATGGGTGGAACTATGGGACCCTCGAGACATCTGGCCACCCTCAGCTGTTGGCATAGAGGCATGCACCGGACCACGTCACCCAAAAGATCCACCACTCCTATGTGAACCTGTACCTCCTGATGAAGTATTAAAAAATTGACCCGTAATACGAACCCTCTTAGGGTCTCTGAACTCTTCTCGAACCAACAAATCTACCTCCTTGGTAGTGCTCACAGTAGATTGAAAAGAAGCCCCCTCACGAGCTGCTCTGAATACATAGGATTCTAATCGAGAAGTTCAAACCCCTCACAAATTTATGGACTCTCTCCCCCTCATTTGGGATCATAGCTAAGGCATGTCAGGATAACTGACAAAAACGGGCTTCCTGCTTAGTAACAGTCATACCTTCCTGCCTTAAGTCCTCTAACCTCAATCGGCTCTCTTCTCGTACACTCCAAGGAATGAAGCGCTCCTTAAAAGCACTACAAACACAACCTAATCCACTGGAGGGGATCCTGCTGATCTAGATGCCACATAAGTCCTCCACCACTCCCTGGGTGGTCCACGAAGCTGAAGTGCCACAAAAGGGACACCACACTGATCAACTAACCCCACTGCATCTAGCATCTCATGGCACAATGTCAGAAATTCATGAGCATCCTTGTTCTTACTTCCTTGAAATTGAGGTGGTCTTATCTTTTCAAAATCTTTCGTAACTAAGTTGATCATTTGCTGCTAGAATCGCCTCTGGAGAGGTTTGTTCCCCAATAGCTGGTGCAGGAACCACTGGGGGCTAACCCACCTAATCTTGTTGAACTACACCCTAATGTTGTCCTGAAGTCTTTTCTTCTACTCGCGGTTGGGAAATTCTCCGCATGCCTATCGTACCACCCCCCTGATTTGAGGTTTTCGAAATACCCATCATCTTTAATAGGGTATCCTGATAAAGGTGCAGGTGTGGGCTCTGGAAAGGCATGATCCTCATTAACCTCTATTTGTGGCTCTGTAGAAGCCTTTTTATCCTGCCCTCTAACTGGTGCCTCTCCTTGGGCAGGTCCTCTCACTGACGTCATTCTACGAGCTCGGCCCCTAGCTCGACCCCTCCCCGTACCTCTAACTGCGGTCTCAACAACAGTCTCGGAAGTAGCCTCACCTCTACAAGCAGTAATAGTAGCTCTAATCCTTGCCATCTGTCAAGAGAACATGGGCACCACTCAGTACTAACAAAGATAATCACGCAAGATTAGAGAGAATGAATAAAAAGAAGTTTCCTAACAGTCTTCATAGCCTCTCAAAGATAAGTATAGAGTTTCTGTACCGATCCTCAAGACTCTATTTAGACTTTGGCTTATACAAACGTGAAACCTATGAAACTAGGGCTCTGATACCAATTGTCACAACCCAAAAATGGGCATGATAGCACTTGCTCAATCCCAGCAGAACAAGTCAGCCTTAACTCAAAGGGATAATAAACATAACGCGGGAAAGTAATTAAATAAAGTAGATAACTAAATCTAAAAATTTCCATAAACTTAATACCACCCAAGGATTGGTTGTCACGTGTACATGCCACTAGCAATACAGAAAATCAAAGAAATACAAGTCCAAACTATCCTTTTTCTCTAATAGAACAAGCACAGAAGAAATAGGAACAAGAGAGCCAGCCAGATGACAACAACTACCTCTCTACACCTCCTGGGAAGCCTCGGATGATCATAGAAAATACTATTCATTGTCCGGGTTCACAACCTACATAAGTGTAAAAGCAAGGGGTGAGTACCAAATACAACGCGGAACCCAGCATTTCAACTAACAAAACAAAATAAGTTTAATAGAATACACAAACTCCTTTCATCCCAATCGATCACCACGATTACAACCTACACAGAAAGTTAGTCCAGCCCAGCAATACATAATAAGTAATAAAGATGGTGTTTCACCATATCACAATTTCAAAGCACAAACTAAAAATGATAGCACAATCAATCACAAGAATGACATCATGTTATGGAATAATATGCAAGGATGAAACGCAATGCTTATGCAATAATCGCCGACAAAGACCTCGGCATCATAACATCACTGAAAAATATCTCAACACCAGATCATCGCCGGCAAAGACCTCGATATCACAATATCACCATAAATTCGCCGGCAAAGACCTCGGCTATACAATATCATCATAAATTTGCCAGCAAAAACCTCAGTATCACAATATCATCATAAAGTTTTCAACATCGTAATTTCACCGCAAAGACCTCGACATCATATCTCGACCGGTAAAGACCTCAGTCCCAATATTTTTCATCTCACTTATATCAATATCCAGAATCAATACAAATATGCATTTCATGGAATGAATGAACATGCTATGAATCCCACAAACAAATTCACTCATAATTACCAACCACAATAATATATATATTAAAAAAATAGAATTCTCATCAATTAACCACACTTTTCAATTCAAATACCCTAATAACACACCAACTCGCATTTACATTTTTAATCACCTTATTTCTTATAATATTAAAATATTTCAAGTATCACACATAGGAGAAAGGAGAATTTGAGAATTCTATGAGAATCACAAAGTTTTGAAAGTCCCATTTGCCTTATTCGAATTACGATCAATTAAACACTTGAGTCTTTCCCTTTAGAATGGAATCTGTAGCACCCCGATCTAGTCAAATAAATTATCACCATAAGATTTCAAAACTCACAATACCCATATTACTATATGTCTAGCGTAGACCCAAGGATCAACCAATTCCGTTATTAATTTTCAAAATCTCAGATTTAGGATAAAATCTTAAATCCTTCAAATAATATTACTGTAATGATTTTTATATAAGACAATACACCTATGATTTATTACCAATCTCAATATAACTGTAGCAACCCGAGGCTACATTTACAGTAGCACTCGGTTTGCTATATGGGTGTTGTTATTGTTGTTGTTGTTGTTGGTTGATGATTTTGAGCCGAGTTGAATTCTCGGGGTGGCATATTTTAAGGGGAGATGCTG
>JAPFFP010042068.1:0-14507 GCA_026153255.1 Solanum medicagineum | reverse complement strand
ATAGATATATATATATATATATATATATATATATATATATATATATATATATATATATATATTGTAGTAATTATGGGACATGTACATGATTCTCCCGTTGTATATGTGTCATACCCATTTTAACTCAAGGTCAAACGGTGTACAACATATTGGTGATTCCTAAATTAAATCAAGGAGTCACCACTTAATTATTTGTAAGGTAAATTAGGATACCTATTTTTGCTAAAGTTAAACTTTATTTAAAGGTCTACTTAGCCTATGTGATTCTAGGTGAGAGTTCTAATTATCCTAAAGGGAAAGTGCAAGACATCCTTTAGAATCTGTTAAAAACAGTTAACCGGTCAAACTTAGGTTTAAAGAGATTTCAAAATATATTATTAACAGCTCAGAAGAATATTAAAATCTACCATAACTAAATCTAAATTAGTCTTGAAGAGATAACGTGAAAATAAAGAGACTTTAAACTTTTAAATTTCTAAAATTTATCAAAATTGGTTAAGTACAAAATTTCAAGTTTTAAAGGAAAATACTTGGAATATTTAAAGTGAAGAAAGGTTGACTTGAAAAGGATTTTTTTTTCTGAAAGAGAAGTAATAAATAACTTAAACATTTTAAGAATTAGTTTTTTTTTTTACTTTGAAGAAAAAAAAACATTTGTTAAAAATTTAAAAGAAGACTTGAATTTAAAACAAATAAATATCTTTTGAGAGAAAATTCATAACTTGACCACTTTGGAATAACTTAGAATCTTTTGAAAATAACTAAGTAAATAAAATATGCAATTATCGACGAGAGAATTAACTTAAAGGTTTATCGTTTGGAGAATATAATTAAGTTAAAATAGAACACATAAATGATAGTATTCAAACAAACGCAAATAAACAAATAACAATGTAAAAAGATAGAGTTAATTAAGAGTTTGGGCTTTGACCCATTTGCCTAAAAAGAGGGCTGCTGAAAATTTTTAAGTCTTTGGACCCTATTTGTTGTGTATACACTGGTTGTATATACATAGTATATCAATGTATGTCAGGCCTTTCTGACTTTCAAATCTTGTATTCTTTCTTCCTCTAACTGGTATTTAGCTCCCAGCCGTGTGTAACGACCCAAAGCTTCGCCGGAAGTGCAAGAATGGTGTACCAAAGGGGACTCGGATGGTATTACATGTGACAAAAAGTAAAGAAAGGAAGAATTAATATAATGCAATTATTTAGGAAGAATTAACATAATGCAATTCAAATAACTCTATTAAGGAATTGAGACGAGGGAGTACAACATTATTTAAACAAAGATTGGTTAGCATTATTCATATTCTTGTTAAAGAATTGCAATAATATATACACTAATGAAAGTGGTATAACCTCTGTATCTTAACAAATGGACTATTTAGTCACAATGCTTAACCAAATTATTTGAAACGCATATTCAAAACTTCTCACATGGCAACAAGTAATATTAAAACATAAGACATGAGAAAATAGGAAAGAAAGAGAAGAAAAGAAAAGAGAACTATGTGCTTGAACTCATCAAAGTAAGAGGACAGACACATTTAAAAGCTTGCTTACTATCAAAATTAACCAAAGATTAGACAGCCACAACACCCAGTATTGTGAGCTTTCCAGTTGAAAAAGGACAATTATTGAAAAAAAACTAACTTTGAGACCATGATCTTTTCATGTGATAATAGTGAGGTAACAACCATAACATCCATCACTCATTAAAAAACGGACCAGGGCAGTAAACAAGAGCTAATACGAGACAAAAAGAAGTAAGGATTAGCCCCAATTGGCATTAAGCTTTTATAGATGCAACCGAATAAGCGACAAGGAGAATAAACTAAGTAAGTTCAACATATTCAAAATCTCAAGGTTGTAAGAATAAGCCAAAATACTAATAATGACAAACATTTTTAGCTAGATATAATCAATAAAACATATGAAAATCAAACGCTTTCCAGAACATCTAGACAGCAAATACTAATGACTAAGAATTAGATGAATTAGAGTCAGAGAAAGAATTTATGGAACGAACTAGAAGAATAGCACAAATCATATGGTAATGAGACACAATACTATGGATCACTTGTGAATTTGGAGTGGAAATTGGAAACATCTTTAGGCTAAAATAAGTCATATTAGAAGACTTCGACATCAACAATAAACGAGTAGTAGCTAAGTTTCACTTTGGAATCAATTAGACCCATGGTAAATAAGAATTTTGACTAGCACACATTAGTACACCCATATTTTAACATGTCAAGGTTCCATTCCCTTAAGAGAAAAATGAGCGGAACAAGATGGCGATGAAGAAGATGAACATGTCAACCAAATAATACCGAATCCAACAAAGAAGCCAAATCAGAGAAAAATGTTACCTTTTTTAGAGCAACAAATAGGGCAAGACGAGCTCGAAAAGCCTCCTCCACCACTAGAGTCTAGTTTTTCGATACTTAGGAATTCTAAGGAGATATGTATTTCAAGCAAGAAGATGTGTCTTCAGAGAGTTAAAAACTGCCCCCTTTCATCAATGAAAAAGTCGGATATTTATAGGGGAAAAATCAAGACTTTTTGGGGGGAATCGGATGGATTTGGGAATTTGAGTTTCAAAATTTTGAATGTTTGAGGAGTCGTTTTCGTTTGGTACGGTTTTGCCGCGGATTGACGATGACAGTCATTTTTGCTGACCCTTTTGTTGAATTTGTAGGTTTCCATTGAAGAAGGAGACGTTAGAGCTATTTGAAGACGCGTGAATAAGGACAAGAATGGAAAAATGGCACGTGGCTTCTATGTACCTACGTATTTGGCTAATTCTTTATTTTAGAAAGGATTTGGGTCGGATTTGGGCAGTTTTTGGGCTGATAAATTGGTCTAAAATGGACCCAATGAAGATTCAAAAAATGAGTTGAAGTGGTGTGTGCACATGAGAATGGATGAGGAAAGAAGAAAGATAAGAGAATTGGGAATATGTGTGGTATGTGTTCTTGAGAGTTGGTCGGTCCCACGTAAAAAGAAAAAGAAAAAGAAAAGTAAAAAGAAAAAGAAATGGGACATGTGGGGTCGGGGCGTGCGTTTGAATTTTTAAAATACACGATGAATTAAATTATATCAATTAATGAACTTCTTTAAAATTAACTAAGCGAAATAATATAATTCAATTATGAACTACTTAATTTCAAAAAAATAATTTGATAATAAACAAGAATATAATATCTTTCTATTTTGAATAATTATGAAAAAGAACGCAGTTAAATGCGCACTAAGTATATGAAAGAAAAATATATATAATAACTAAAAAATATATTTTTTTTCGATTTTCAAATTTTCTTAAAAAATAATTATTTCAAATTGTTAAAAATTGAAGAAGTTCGATAATTAATTTATAAAGTGGAGGGGTCAAAATTAGGTGTCACCATTATGCATGTATAAATCTAAAAGGCTAGTGTAAATTATGGAACCATGAGTTGTAACTTTAAGTTTTGGCTTGTTTAGTTAAATTTGAGTCGGCGAACTTTTCTATATTAAAATACCAGTCATGTTAAGATGATTGTATGAAACGAAAACTTGTAAAGTTTATGTCCTATCATTTCAATATCGGTAATACTTTCAGTGTGCTAAAACAATTTGCACAATATATAAGTATCTCACAATATAGTAGTTTAAATTACTTGCAAGGTACTTACGCCAAAATCTTAAGCTAGAATCAACTGCACAACCTTCAGAATAAAATCTTATACCTTTAACTTATTTGAATTCATTACATAAATATGATTAGTATGTCACATGTTAAATTCTTCATATGTTGGTAAGTGGTACGTAAGCCTAGAATGTACAAATGCCGCCCAATACTCCTTTTTCATTCCTTATTTGTTTTGTGCCCACATAATACTTATTATTAAGGCTTGTTAACATGTAAAATTGTATACAAACAATAAAATTCACCAAGACAAACCCCTCCCTAAATCCCTCTTTTTATAATTCACGAAACTAAATTCCTCTCCCGACACAAATTTCAAGTCAAAGAGTTGTGAAGTAGGGGTTGACTTCATCTTGAGGGAATATCCTTTTTAAAAGTGACTACATTATTTAGTAATAAGGGCATTACAACTCTCTCCCCCTTAAGAAATTTCATCTCAAAATTTACCTTGTACTAGTCTCGAAATAAGTGCGGATATTGGGTGCTCATGTTTTCTTCCCTCTCCCAGGTGGCTTCTTCTCCTGAGTGGTTCCTCCAAAGTAAATTTACTAAGGGAATTTCCTTGTTTCTAAGTAACTTTCTCGAGCTTGAATGTGGATAGATTCCTCATCATGGCATCAGAGCCAGGTGAATGAAGTACAATACGAGCATCCATTGCTCTTAACTCAACAAACAAAGGCAGTGGACTCAAGGACAGGCTTGTAAAGGACTCGCGACTTAAGGCATCTGCAACAATATCAGTTTTTCTTGGATGATAATCAATTGTGCAGTCATAATCTTTAATCAGCTCAAGCCATCGTTGCCTTAGGTTCAACTCCTTTTGTGTACCCAAGTACTTTAAGCTTTTGTGATCGGTGAATATGTAACATTTTTCTCCATACAAATAATGTCTCCATATCTTTAAGGCAAATACTATAGCAGCAAGTTCTAGATCATGAGTAGGATAATTCAATTCATGTGGTTTTAATTTCCAAGAGGTATATGAGATAACTTTCCCTTACACCCTAGACTATGATGAGATGCATCCCTATATATCACATACTCCTTCTGCTCTATTGGCAGAGTAAGTACCAGAGCTTGTATTAACAAGGATTTAAGAGCTTCAAACCTCTCTTGGCATTTGTCACTCCAGATGAACTTTTTCTCTTTACTAATATCCCCAGTATAATGAGAAAGCCTTAAGAACTTTTGTTGATATTCAGCAATAGACATGCCCCGCTGCCCAAGACTCCTTTTTCATTTCTTATTTGTTTTGTTCCCATATAATACTTATTATTAAGGCTTGTTAACATGTAAAATTGCATACAAACAATAAAATTCACTAAGACAAACCCCTCCCTAAATCCCTCTTTTTATAATTCATGAAACTCAATTCCTCTCGCGACACAAATTTCAAGTCAAAGAGTTGTGAAGTAGGGGTTGACTTCGTCTTAAAGGAATACCCTTTTTAAAAGTGACTACATTATCTAGTAATAAGGACATTACACCCCAAAACCCTCTCAAACACATATCCACTGAAAATCAAATATCCCAAACTCATTCCGGATCTTAAGGAATTCATTCAACCTTTAAGTTCTCAATCAAATCTTCATCAAGGGAATCTCCAAAGTTGACGGATGTGGGTTTCAACCATTGAGTTCTTTCACCCATGGTTCCCAACCTTCCTTTCTAAGTAAACTACATGATTTCAAGTTGATTTATCTATGTGTATTTCTTATTATGAATTAATTATGAACTATTGTGGTTTTGTAAGAGTGTGACTGTTTAAGCATAGTTTGAGCTATGAATCTATGATCTATTTTGAGATTTGATGATGGGTTTCAATGTATATTGCATGAGAGTGTTACCAAGTGTTGGAGGGTTGATTTACATTAAGTTTTCTTGCATGATTTCACTTTTGAATTGTATGATTTTGAATTAGCATTACACAACCACTAAGTGTTTGATAAAATGTCCAATTTAGGGTTCTTAAGTTATTGATGATCTAATGCGTGGCCTATGGGGCAAATGACTTTATGATGATGAAAGTAATGTATGAATGTGTTGATTTCATGAAAAGCATCTATAGTATTGCAAGTTGACCACACCTTGTTGAGGGGGTGCTGCGCCTCAACCACTATGATGGAGGGTTCTATGTCCATCTACCAGTTAAGGGGTATATACCTTGACCACTATGATGGGGTATGCTATGCGCATCTACCAATTGAGGGGTAAATACCTCAATCGCCTTCCAAGGGGGTGGTAGGCCTTGGATTCCAAGTACTAGTTGCTTGGTCTGTGATGATTGTCTCTTCCTACACATGTAGTATGTTCTATGTAAGCATGTTTTTTTTACTTCAAGCATTGATCATGCATGCCATGTTGCTAATATATTATCTCTTGCCTATGCATATGCATTTTGATTATGCTGCCTATCTCTTGTTGCATCGCATCCTACATACTTAGTACATTCAAATGTACTAACATATACTCTATGCCTGCATGATGTTACCATGTAGGAACCGGAGCTCCACTTGATCTTCACCCTCCTCCACATGGCTAGTACTATCTCTTGAAGCAAGCTTGGTGAGTTCTTAACTCTAAGGACAATAATTATTGATCCTATGTTATGTAAAGACTCTTTTCTTTGTTTAGATGTTTATGACATGAGGTGAGCCCAAAACGTTGTATTTGCCCCCACCCATGTCACGACCCAATCCTAGCGCCTACACTTGACACAATCGAAGGGACCCTAAGCACGACTCTTAACATATCATTACGTAACCTTAGTTGGGAAAGTAATAAAATGCAACAAGAGATAGTAAATAGGGGAAAACGGGGCTTAGGGGCAATTTTCATATCAAAGACATAAAGAGTCAAGAGAGAGTCAAAGCTCATAGCATAATACAAACATGTCCAACAACACCTCTAAAACTTAAATACTTAGCGGGGGCCAAGACAAGCTACCAGGCTCAATCTTACAGTCAACATATACATAAAAGAAAAATAGTCTTAGAACATAGTATGAGATCATAAACATCATCCCCGAAATGGAGGACTTACCAAAGAGCTTGAGAGATATCGTACTAGCCATGTGGAGGAGGATGATCAAGTGGGGCCCCTGTTCATACCTGGTAATATCATATAGGCATAGAGTATATGTTAGTACATCTGAATGTACTAAGTATGTAGGATGAAATACAACAAGAGATAAGCATCATAACCAAAATGCATAATAGTAGGCAATAGATAACATATTAGCGATATGGCATGTATGATTAATGCTAAGTTAAACATACTTACATAGAATATAATACAAGATGTAAGAAGAGTAATATGTAAAACCGATAGGTTACCAAGGTACAAATATCTTTAGTTGGTTGGTGGATCGTCTCAACCTACCCCCTGGTGACCAAGGTAAAAACCCCCCGACATAGTTATCAAGATACAAACCCCTTGATTGGTTGGTGCATACTCAGACCTTACCAACCCTGGTGATTGAAGTACTAACCACTCTATCAGGTTATCAAGGCACTAGACCCTTGATTGACTATCAAGGTACAAACCCCTCGACATGGTTACTCGGGCTCCTGTCCCCTCGAGTCGGGCATGGTCACATTCAAACACTATATAGGAGAATATCATAAATATACATTCCTTTCATCATCAAAAAGTCATTAAACCTATAAGCCATGCATTGGACCTTCAATTCCTCCAAAACACATTAATCGGAATTTTATTAAACACTTGACTGGTGTGTAGTGCTAGTGTAAAACTATGCAATTCAAGAGTGTGATCATGCAAGAAAATTCAATGTAAAACCATCAATAGATATGTGGTAATATCCTCAAGCAATATACATCAAAACCCTTTATCAACTCTCACAATAGACCTTAGATTCATAGCTCAAAACATGCTAAAACAACCATAATTTCATGAAACCCCAACATAGTGTGTAGTGAAATTCATAATAAGTAAGACCCATGAGTGAATCAACTTTAAATCATGCAATTTTAAGTAAAGGAAGCTTGGGTATCATGGGTGAAAGGAACCATGAAAGAAACCAACATGACTTAGCTTTGGAGAATCCTTGAAGAAGATTGGAGATGGAGACTTGAAGCTTGAATGAGATTATTAGAATCCGGATGAGATTTGAGACTTGAAATTTGGAGATGAAATATTGTCTTAAGTGTTTGAGAGAGTATTTGAGAATGTCTTGATTGATATGAAGGTGAAATAAGGCTAAGCATAAGTATTTTTGTGCATATGAACACTTAGGCCCAAGACCAAAAAGCGTTGGATCGGACCATAAAACTGGCACAAAAATGAACTGAGGTGCGCTCTTAGCGCGTTGAGCCAGGGGCATGGAAATCTTAATGGAAATCACATTTTTGGGAAAATGAAATTGAGATTCGTTAGCTCTAAAATCGGGGCGAGACCCATTTCTCACTCAATTTGATCCCCTGAACTAAAATATGAAGTCGGATTTTTGATATCACACACGGACTTTGAGATATATGGAAATTACGATTTCGGGCACTTCCGAGGCACATTGTCGAGCACTTTTAGGGGTCATTTCAATATCTCCCCCTTGGGAACATTTGTCCCTGAATGTCAAAAAAGCATATATGAGAAGAGTAATCATGAAGAAACCAGCCCCAACAAGAATGCAACAGCACACTTAAAACACCATTTTCAAAATCTCAACATAAGTGTAAAATCACCATGAACTTTGCCAATATAAATATGAATGCATGCAAATGACTTAGGGGCTGGAAAGATTGAAATGAAATCACATAGAAGACTTAGAATTAGTACCTCAGTGTTGAGTAGGATGGAAAAGATAGGGGTATCGCTTTTGTATATCCACGTCGGCATCCTATGTAGCACTTTCGACTTGTTGATTTCTCCAAAGGACCTTAACGGAAGCAACATCCTTGTTCCTCAACCTCTTCACTTGCCTATCCAAGATCTCTACTATAACCTCTTCATATGAAAAGTTCTCTTCAACTACCCACACAACATCAAGAGGCACAATAGCATTAGGATCACCCACACACTTCCTCAAAATAGACACATGAAAGACCGGATGAACCAATTCCATTTCACTACGCAAATCAAACTCGTAGGCCACCTTACCAATCCTCCTCCTCATCCTATAAGGACCTACATATATAGAGCTTAACTTACCCTTCTTTCCAAAACGAACAATACCCGTCATAGGTGAAACTTTCAAATAGAATCAATCACCAACCTTAAACTCAAGCTCCCTCCTTCTCATATCGGCATAAGACTTTTGGCGACTTTGGGCTGTTTTCAACCTTTCTCTAATCATTCTTACCTTCTCCATAGTATCCACAACCAGATCTTGACCCAACAAAGCCATATGTCCAACCTCAAACCATCCAATCGGGGATCTACAATGTCTACCATAAAGAGCCTCAAAAGGAGCTATTCCAATGCTAGAATGATAGCTATTGTTATATTCAAACTTAATCAATGGAAGACGATCATCCCAACTATCCTTAATCTCTAATACACAAGTCCTTAGCATATCATCAAGTGTTTGGATAGTTCTTTTGGCTTGGCCATCTGTTTGAAGGTAAAAGGCCGTACTAAGCTTTACCTTTGTTCCAATACCTCTTTGGAAGGACCTCCAAAAGTGTGAAGCAAATTGTGCACCACGATTTGATATGATGGACAAATGAACCCCACACGACCTTACCAAGTTATGAATGTACAACCTAGCATGATCTTTAGCCCCATAGGTAGTCTTAATCGATAGAAAGTAAGTCGGTTTTGTCATCCTATCAACCACAACCCAAATGGAATCAAAACCCTTTCTAGTCTTGGGCAACCCAACCACAAAATCCATATTAATCTCTTCCTACGTCCAATGAGAAATCTCTGTGTCTTGGGTTAGGCCACCCGACTTTTGGTGTTTGGCTTTGACTTATTGGAAACTATAGAAGATATAAATTTGGCAATGTCCCTCTTCATGCCTCCCCACCAATACACTTCTCTCAAATCTCTATACATCTTAGTAGATCCGGGGTGAATAGAATAAGAAGAACCATGAGTCTCATCAAGAATCCTTTCCTTCAAGCCATCAACACAAGGCACACACAACCTACCTTGGTATCTAAGGGCACCATCTCCCCTTGGGAGAAACCTCCACCTTACCATCTTTCACCAAGGCCTTCAATTATAACAAGGAGGGATCGAGATCTTGCCTAGCTTTCACCTCTTCAATTAATGAAGATTTAGAACCATCAACAACAACACCACCACCATCATCACCCTCTTCCAACCTAACTCTCAATCTAGCCAACTGATGGACTTCCCTAGGCATCCCTATGCCACCATCATCAACATGAGCAAGGCTACCTATACACACCCTACTCAAAGTATCTGCAACAACATTAGACTTACTGGGATGATAATGCACACTCATATCATAATCTTTAAGAAGTTATAACTACCTTCTTTGCCTCAAGTTGAGATCTTTTGAGTGAAGACAAATTGGAGGCTCTTATGATCGGCGAATACATCAACATGCACCCCATACAAATAGTGACGCCAAATCTTTAATGCAAATACCACGACGGTTAGCTCAAGATTATGGGTAGGATAATTCTTTTCATGCACTTTGAGTTGTCTAGAAGCATAGGCTATCACCTTCCCATTTTGCATCAACATATAATCCAAACTGACCCGGGAAGCATCGCAATACAGCACGAATTCCTCTAGCCCTTCTGGTAATGACAATATAGGAGCGGACACAAGCTTATCTTTCAATGTTTGGAAACTCCTTTCACACTCATCAGACCACAAAAATTTTGCTTTTTTTGAGTCAACTTTGTCATGGGAGAGGTAATAGAAGAGAACCCATTCACAAACCTCCGTAGTTACACGCTAAGCCCAAGAAGATTCTAATATCCGACGGGGTCAATGGTGTAGGCCACTTTCTAATCACATCCGCCTTTTTAGGATCTACTTTAATACCATCCCCAGACACCACTTGACCTATAAAGGCAACTTCTTTCAACCAAAATTCACACTTCTCATATTTAGCATACAATTTCTCTTCCCTTAATTTTTGCAAGACTACCCTCAAATAGCCCACATACTCCTCCTCACTATTAGAATAGATCAAAATATCATCAATGAAAATGAATCAAGGTAGGGCTTGAAGACCTCATTCATAAGGTCCATGAAGATAGCTGGTGCATTAGTCAACCGAAAGGACATCACAACAAACTTAAAGTACCCATACCTAGTCCGGAACGCCGTATTAGGAATATCACAGTCTCTCACCGTCACTTGATGATACCCGGACCAAAGATCAATCTTAGAGAAGTGGCTAGCCCCTTGTAATTGGTCAAACAAATCATCAATCCTTGGAAGAGGATACCTATTCTTGACAGTGACTCTATTAAGTTATCGGTAGTCAATACATATTCTAAGAGACCCATCCTTCTTCTTCACAAACAACACCGGTGCACCCCAAAGTGATTGGACAGACCTAGTGAAACACTTCTCCAACAAGTCCCTCAATTTCTCCTTGAACTCCTTTAACTCCACCGGGCCATATGATAAGGGGAATACAAATGGGTTGAGTGTCGGGGAGGAGGTTTATACCAAAATGTATTTCCCTTTTAGGAGGAACACCGAGAAGGTCATTTGGAAAAACATCAAGAAACTCATTTACAATCGGAACTGACTCTATAGGAAGGACCTTGGACTCCACATCCCCTACCCTCACAAGACAATAGAGACACCCCTTAGAGATCAACTTATGGGATTTAATACAAGAGATGAACCTACCCTTGACCACCACATCATGACTCTCCCACTCAAGGATGGGTTCATTTGAGAATTGGAATTTGACCCTACGGGTTCTACAATCAATAGAGGCATAGTACGCATACAACTAGTCCATCCCAATAATGACATCAAAATCAGCCATATCGAACTCAACAAGATCACAAGGCAATATTTTATACAAGATGCAAATGGGATAATTTCTATAGACCTTTCTAGCTACAATAGATGCGCCAATAGATGTAGATACCTCATATGACCCACACAATAATTCGGGCTCAACATGGAATGTTTTGGCAACAAAAGGGGGTAACAAAAGAAAGAGTGGAACCTGGATCAATCAATGCATATACATCAAAATGAAAGACTTTTAACATACTAGTAATAATATTGGGCAACTCATCAACCCCTTGCCTCCCATACAAAGCATAAAATCGATTGTACCTTGGGGCACCACCTTGTTGACTACCCCTTCCCAAAGGAACCGCAATAGCACCTTGCGGACGAACCTCCTTACCCTTGTTGCAGTTACGAGGACATTTAATCTTTTTGTGGCCAACTTCTCCACACCCATAACATGTATTAGTGTCCCTCAAACATGGGCCCCTATGGCCCTTACTATATTTGGACACACACCATTAGGGAGCACACCCCAACACCTTGGGCCCTTGGAAAGTTATTGGCAAACCCCCTATTAGAAGCATGAGAAGACCCTTGGCCTTGTTGGAATTGGCCAACCTTTAGACTTTGCAACCTACCTTTAAAGCGGGCCCTCTTGGCCTCACTTCCCCTCATCTTTATCAACTTTTCCTCCTCAATTTGCTCGACATAGGTCATAAAACGGGACAAATTGCATGTCACTAATCAACATGGGGGACCGACATTCCTCATTCACCAAGTCGGAAACACCCATCACAAAGTTATTCATTCCATACCTTGGGTCGGCCACTAAGTAGGGAGCATATTTAGAGAGTTGATTAAGCTTGAGGGCATACTCCCTCACACTCAAGGGCCCTTGTCTCAAATTCATAAATTCAACCAATTTGGCTTCCCTAACCTCAAGAGGAAAGAACTGATTAAGAAATGCCACCTTGAACTCCTCCTATAGCACTATATTGTTGATTCCCTTCTCCTCATTCCATTGATAAAACCATATTTGTGCCGCCTCTTTGAGTTGGTAAGCCGCCAATTCTGTCTTCTCTTCCGATCTAACACCAATGATAGCCAAAAGCTTGTAGACCTCATCAATGAACTCTTGAGGGTGCTCATCCACCTTTGACCTATAGAATTCTGAGGGATTCATCCTTATGAAGTTTCTCACATGAGATACCAGTGTAGGAACATGAGGGGCTCTTGGCTTGATTATCCACAACTTGTACAAGAAAGGTAAGAGCATCCTGGAGCTCACCATGAGCCAGTTGTTCCTCGGGAGTGCGGGCTCTTCTTTCCCTTGTGTTAGGCATGATTTAGCATAGCAAAGAACAATCTTTAGGGGGGAAAAACGTTATTTCAACTCTATAGCACGACTTAGAACATGAAGAAGCGAAACATTTCCTAAGATGCCTCATAGCCTCTTACTCATAGTTGTGGTGCACAACACAACCATGAATAAGACTTTAATTGACGCGATGTGTTGGACTTCGAGGATCTAAAAACCTAGTGCTTTGATCCAAAGTTTGTTATGACCCAAGCCTAGGGCCAAGACGTGACTCGACGCCTGGGGAAACCTGAAAGGACCCAAGCAAACTTCTTAACATATCATTACACATCCTGGGTCACGAAAGCAATAAAATACACAATGATATAGTAAATAGGGGAAAATGGGCTAAGGGACAAGTTTCATATCTAAACATCAAGAGTGAAGAGAGAGTCAAACCTCATAGCATAATAAAAGCATGTCCAACAACTCCTCCAAAACTTAGATACTTAGCGGGGACCAAGACAAGATACCGGGCTCACCCCTCATAGTCAATATATGCATAAAAGAAAGATAGCCTTAGAACATAGTATGAGATCATAAACATCATCTCCGAAATGAAGGACTCACCATAGAGCTTGAGAGACGTCGTACTAGCCACGTGGATGAGCATGATCAAGTGGGGCTCTGGTTCAACATGGTAACATCATGTAGGCATAGAATATGCGTTAGTACGTTTGAATGTACTAAGTATGTAGGATGCAATTCAAAAAGAGATAAGTATCATAAACAAAATGCATAATATTAGGCAACAGATAACATATTAGCAATATGACATGTATGAACAATGCCAAGTTAAACATGCTTACATAGAATATAATACAAGATGTAAGAAGAGACCAACATATAAAACCTGTAGGTTACCAAGGTAAAAACCGCTTTGGTTGGTTGATGGATCATCTTACCCTACCACCTCTGGTGACCGAGGTACAAATCCCCCAACATGGTTATAAAGGTAAAACCCCTTTATTGGTTGGTGGATACTCCCACCCTACCACCTCTAGTGATTGAAGTACTAACCCCTCAATCCGGTTATCAAGGCACTAGCCCCTTGATTGACTATCAAGGCACAAACCCCTCGACATGGTTACCCGGGCTCTTGTCTACTCGAGTCGGGCATGATCACATTCAAATACTATATAGGAGAATATCATAAATATACATTCCTTCATCATCATAAAGTCATTCAACCCATAAGATATGCATTAGACCTTCAATTCCTCCAAAACACATTAATCAAACATTTTATCAAACACTTAGCGGGTGTGTAGTGCTAGTGTAAGACCATGCAATTCAAGAGTGAGATCATGCTAGAAAATTCAATATAAAACCATCAATAGATACTAGGTAATACCCTCAAAAAATATAGACTAAAACCCTTCATCAAATCTCACAATAGACCTTAGATTCATAGCTCAAAACATGCTCAAATAATCATAATTTCATGAAACCCCAAAATAGTGTGCAGTGAAATTCATAATAAGTAAGACCCATGAGTAAATCAACTTTAAATCATGCAATTTTAGGTAAAAGG
>JAPFFP010042067.1:0-14512 GCA_026153255.1 Solanum medicagineum | reverse complement strand
GTTGTGATTTTGCGATTTAATATTGGTTTAAGTGCCTAATCGGCACGAGTCATGGCCCCGGGGTTGGGCTGTGACAGAGATGTCAAGTATAGAGTATGCAAGTATAAACATATACAGTATATATAAATGAGGTATCATTTATATACCTGAACCACATTATTTCAGGTATCAAGTATAACTAAATTCTATCATTTGCATTAAGTATCAATCACATACATGAAGTACATTAAATCAAGTATCAAATATAGTCAATTATACGTAAGATGTCTCATCCAGGTATCAGACTCATACAAGTATTATTTCAATTTTACTATAACTGATACTCTATAAGTTAACAAGTATCTATAATTTACATTGAAAGTTTCATCATATAAATATTACATTACTTGTTGACACAGTAGTATCACTTCACTTTTCTTTTATTGTATTACTTTTTATTATATCTATTGTAAACGTAGTCAATATTAAGTTTTAACATTCAACATCACAAGGATTACATTGTGTTGTAAAATATCCTCCCAAACACAATCTAAAGTTTGGTGCAACATACAATTCAACTTTTGCCGATGTTATTAAGTTATCAATCAGGGACCAAGATCTAGAACGATCTTGTGAGACTATCTTTGCTCAGTACTTGAGGATACCACAGTGTAACTACCAAGGACATATTGTAAAGTGTTTGATGTTGCTTGAGCTAAAGCATAAAAACACTAACAAATTACTGATCCGCCTTGTTAAGGGCAACATGCTTCAATTTATCATAAAAGAGTTTACAATTATCACCGGGTTAAAATGTATTGAGAATATCGACACATCTCGGTATTCGAATTCAACCACAAGTCATCTAATTTCAAAATGCTTCCATGATGCACAGTCAGGTGTACCTAAGGGTTGTCTGGTTCAACGTCTCTTAATGGGTGGATGGGATAATACGGAAAAGGCAGTCCAGATGGCTATCCTCTATTTTCTACACTTATTTGTTGTTTCACCCATCTGTTTTGAATAGATAAGCTCTTTTATTGGTACTTTCCAGCTAATATTGTAGTAAAATATAAATTTCAATTATTTTTTTACCATTTGATTTTTTAGCACTTACATTGTTTATTCTTATATTAAGTGATTTTTTAACCTTTTGTTTGTACTGATTCAATTAATTGATACTTAAATTCATTAATTAATTGGTTGTTCGACACCTATATCCAATAGACAAGTAAAGGTTACATAAATGATACTTATACAATTTTTATTTTTAGATACTTGATACACTGTCTTAAACAGTTGTGTTTGTTAATTGATACTTCCATATTTATCCAATAGACAGGTAGTGGCATGTTGAGTTTGTTAATTGATACTTTCATATTTTGTCACGACTCAAGCCTAGGGCCTAGACGTGACATGGCGAATGGGGAACCCGAAGCAACTCCAATCAATCCTCTCAACTTATCATTACACATCCTTGGTCGCAGAAGCATGTAAAAGACATGAAACAAGCATAAAGGGGCAAAAGGGCTAAGGGATAGCTTGCCAAAACATTAACATCAAGATAAGAAGTCATAACTCATATTATAATTACACAACTTGTCCAACAACACCTCTAAATACATAGAGCAGGGGCCAAGACAAAGTAACCAGGTTCACCCTCATAGTCAAAATAGAACATAAGAAAGTGTCTCAATACATATATAATAGCAATCATAGACTAAGGTCCTTGAAATGGAGGACAGACAAGCTTGGAATATCACTGATTAGCCATGTGGAGGGGGAAGATGATCAACTTGAGAACTGGTTCCTACATGTTGATATCATGTAGGCAACAATATGCGTTAGTACGTTTTAATGTACTAAGTATGTGGGATGCCATGTAACAAGAGATAAGTTTCATAATCAGCATGCATAACAATAGACAATAGGCATGATATAACAACATGACATGTATGATCAATGCATAAGTCAAACTTGCTTAAGTAACCAATGCTCATATAATATATCATGTGTAGAATAAACCAAACTAAATTTTCAAAGTATGAACCCCTTGGTAGGTTAGTGATGCTGCCACCCCATCACTTAGGTAGATGAGTACTAACCTTCATCTAGATTGGTGATAATGTCGCCCCATCACCATGGTGGAGAAGTTCAAACCCTTACCTAGGTTGGAAAGTACAAACCCCCATCTAGGTTAGTGATGATGCCGCCCCATCACCAGGTGGAGAAGTACAAACCCTTCACTAGGTTATTCGGGTGCTCAAACCCTCCGAATTGGGCATTATCGATTCTACACTTTATGTAGGATTCATCACATGCTCTAATGTAACACTTCATATAGGAATAATCATATAGATAAGCTAATTTCATCATCATAAGATCATTCATATCATATCTTATGCTTTGGACCTTCATTTCCTCAAGAAACCCTAACTAGACATTTTATCAAACACCTTGGGGGTGTGTAGTGGGGGTAAAAGACCACGCAATTTGGAGATGAAATCATGCAAGAAAATCTGTAGTAAAACCATCAGTCAACACCTTGCAACACCCCCAAGACATTCATATTGAAATCCCTCATCAAATCCAACATTAGATCCAAAATTTTGAGCTCAAAACATGCTAAAACAACCATAGTTTCATGAACTAAAATCACTGTGCAGTAAATTTCTCAATATACAAGACCCACATGTAAAATCAACTTTAAATCATATAATATTAGTAAAAAGGAGGCTTAGGTACCATGGGTGGAAGGACCCAATGGTTCAACACCACATATCTTAGCTTAGGATGAACTTGGTGAAGATTGGAGATGGAGACTTGAAGCTTGAAAAAGAACCTTGAAGGAGAACCTTAGCTTGGGATGAGGGTTTGAGACTTGAGTTTGGGGAGTGAAAATATGACTAAGTGCTTGAGTTAGTATTGAGAAATGTTTAGGATGATATAAAGGTGAAATATGACTAAGTATGGGTAAAAATATGTAAGGGAGGTTTTTGGTCCAACACTAAAAGTCTTGGACCGAAGCTGAAAAATAGAGTTCCAAAATACATAGGGGCGCGTCGCGAGGGGGACGCGAAAACCCCTCTAGAAATTGATTTTTGAAACTTAGTAATTACTAAATCTTTTCTCTTAAATAGGGGTTAGACCCTTCTCCCCCTAATTTGAACCCCCTGAACAAGAATCCGAAGTCGGATTTTTAAAATCACAAATGGATTTTGAGATATATGAAAACAAAAATTCTGAGCATTTCGAGGCACGTTTTGGGGCACTTTTTGGGTCGTTACAATATCTGCCCCTTGGGAACATTCATTCCCGAATGTAAAAGAGACGTACAAGATAAGAGTGATCATGAACAAATCAGCCCCAACAAGAACGCAACATAACATGCAAAGCACTATTTTCAAAATCTCAATATAAGTGTGAAATCATCATAAGTTTACCCACTTAAACATGAATGCATATGAATGACATAGGGGCTGAAATGTAAGAAACTTGAAATCTTATATAGGACTTAGGATTAGTACCTTAGGCGTGAGTGGAATGGAAAAGATGAGGATATCGCTTTTGCATGTCCGCTTCAGCCTCCTATGTAGCACTTTCAACTTGTTGGTTCCTCCAAAGGACCTCAACGGATGCTACCTCTTTGTTCTTCAATCTATTTACTTGCCTATGCGAGATCTGAACCGGAACCTCCTCATAGATCAAGTTATATCCCACAAAACCCACAACATCAAGAGGCACAATGGCATTAGGATCACCAACACATTTTCTCAACATAGAAACATGGAACACCGGATGAACCAAATTCATTTCACTAGGCAACTTCAACTCATAAGCTACCTTGCCAACCTTCTCTATC
Source organism: Solanum medicagineum (assembly GCA_026153255.1). Lineage (NCBI taxonomy): Eukaryota > Viridiplantae > Streptophyta > Magnoliopsida > Solanales > Solanaceae > Solanum > Solanum medicagineum. The sequence continues at coordinate 10,671 of JAPFFP010042067.1, read as the reverse complement.
ACCTCATAAGGACCAACATACCTTTGGATCAACTTCCCCTTTTTACCAAAATAGACCACACCTATCATTGGAGAAACCTTCAAATAGACCCAATCACCCACTTGAAACTCTAGGTCTTTCCTCCTTACATCAGCGTAGGATTTTTGACGACTTTGGGCCATTCTCAACGTTTCCCTTATCATCTTAACCTTCTCAAGAGCCTCCATAACCAGATCCAGCCCCAATAAAGCCACCTCTTGAACCTCAAACCAACCCACCGGTGATCTACATCGTCTCCCATAAAGAGCCTCAAAAGGAGTCATATTGATGCTAGAGTGATATCTATTGTTGTAGGCGAACTCAATCAATGGAAGTTGTAGTCATACCAACTACCTTTAAGCTCCAAGACATAAGCCCTTAACATATCCTCAAGTGTTTGAGTTGTCCTTTCGACTTGGCTATCCGTTTAAGGTTGGGAGACTGTATAAGGTGAACTCTTGTACCAAGACCCCTTTGGAAAGACCCCTAAAAGTGTGAAGTGAATTGTGAACCACGATCCGATATGATGGACAAAGGAATCCAATGCAGCCTCACTAACTCATGGATCTTCAACCTTGCATACTCTTCAGCCCCATATGTGGTTTTAACAGGTAGAAAGTGAGCCGACTTTGTCATTCTATCAACCACCACCCATATGGAATCAAAACCTTTTCTAGTTTTGGGCAACCCAACCACAAAATTCATATTAATTACCTCCCATTTCTAAGTGGGAATCTCTATGTCTTGGGTTAAGACACCTGACCTTTGCTGTTTTGCTTTGACTTGTTGACTACTATGACAATCGGAAACAGATTTAACAATGTCCCTCTTCATGCCTCCCCACAAATATACATCCCTCAAGTCTCTATACATTTTGGTGGAACCGGGGTGGATAAAAGAAGAATTATGGGCCTCATCAAGAATTTTCTTCCTCAAACCATCAACACATGACACACACAACCTACCTTGGTACCTAAGGGCACTATCTCCCCCTTGGGAGAAAACCTCCACTTTGCCCTCTTTCACCAAGGCCTTCAATTCAAGTAAGGAGGAGTCAAGATCTTGTTTGGCTATCACCTTATCAACCAAGGAAGACTTGGACGCATCAATAACCACAACACCATCATCACTAACCTCTTCCAACCTAACCCCCAATCTAACCAACCTATGCACCTCCTTAGCTATCTCCCTATCACCACCATCCATATGAGCTAGGCTACCCATGGACATCCGACTCAAAGCATCCGCCACCACCTTTGCCTTGCCCGGATGATAATGTACACTCATGTCACAATCTTTGAGAAGTTCTAGTCACCTTCTTTGCCTCAAGTTCAGATCTTTTTGTGTGAAGACATATTGAAGGCTCTTATGATTGGTGAAGACATCAACATGCACCCCATACAAATAATGATGCCAAATCTTTAATGCAAGCACCACGGCGGCTAATTCAAGATCATGGGTAAGGTAGTTCTTTTCATGTACTTTGAGTTACCTAGAAGCATAGGCTATGACCTTACCACTTTGCATTAGCACACAACCCAAACCAACTCTAGATGCATCACAATACATAGCAAAACCCTCAAGCCCATCCGGTAGTGACAATATAGGAGCGGACACAAGTCTATCTTTCAATGTCTGGAATCTTTTCTCACATTCATCGGTCCACACAAACTTAACCTATTTGAGTCAATTTTGTCATCGGAGAAGCAATGGAGGAGAATCCATTCACAAACCTTCTACCCACAAGGTCCATGAAACTCTTAATATCCAACGGGGTCAATGGTCTAGGCCAATTCCTAATCACATCGGTCTTCTTAGGATCCACTCAATGCCATCCTTCGACACCATATGACCCAAGAATGCTACCTCCTTCAACCAAAAGTCACGCTTTTCATACTTAGCATACAATCTCTCCTCCCTCAATATTTGCAACACAACACTCAAATGACCCATGTGCTCCTTCCTACTATGTGAATAGATCAAAATATCATCAATGAAGACCACAACAAAGGAATCAAGGTAGGGTGTAAAGACCCTATTCATTAGGTCCATGAGATGGTCAGTGCATTAGTCAACCCAAAGGACATCACCACAAATTCATAGTGCCCATATCTAGTCTGAAAGGCCATTTTGGGAATATCACACTCCCTCACCCTCACTTGATGGTACCCACCTCGAAGATCAATCTTAGAGAAAAAGCTAGCCGCTTGCAATTGATCAAACAAGTCATCAATTCTCGGAAGAGGATACCTATTCTTTATAGTGACCCTATTGAGTTGTCGGTAATCAATGCACATTCTAAGTGACCCATCTTTCTTCTTTACAAACAACACCAGTGCACCCCAAGGTGATTTGCTAGGTCTAATATCTAACAAATCTTTCAATTGTTCCTTTAACTCCTTCAACTCCGTTGGGGCCATACAGTAAGGGGGAATGGAGATAGATTGAGTGTCGGGAAGGAGATCTATGCCAAAATCTATCCCCTTTCAAGAGGGACACCGGGAAGGTCATTTGGGAAGACATTAAGAAACTCATTTACAACCGGAACCGACTCAATGGAAGGGACTTTGGACTCCACATCTTTAACTCTCACAAGATGATACAAACACCCGTGGAAATCAACCTATGGGCTTCATTGCATCAGATGAACCTACCCCTCACTACCACATCATGATTTTTCCACTCAAGGACGGGTTCATTTGAAAACTGAAACTTGACCCTACGGGTTCTACAATCAATAGAAGCATAGTATGCATGCAACCAATCCATCCCAAGAATAACATCCAAATCAACCATATCTAATTCAATAAGATCACAAGGTGAGATTTTATGCAAAATGCAAATCGGACAATTTCTATACACCCTCCTAGCAACAATAGATGCAGCAATAGGAGTAGACACCTCATATGACTCATGCAATGACTCCGACTCAACATGAAACTTTTTAGCAACAAAGGGGGTAACAAAGGAAAGGGTGGCACCCGGATCAATCAAAGCATATATTTCAAGATCAAAGATTTTCAACATATCGGTAACAACATTAGGGACCTTACCAACCCCTTGCCTTCCATATAGAGCATAGAATCAATTGTGCCTTGGGGAACCACCTTGAGGACCACCTCTACCCAATGGAACCACATTTGCACCTCGACCTTTGCGACGATTTCTTGGACAATCCACCCTTTTGTGACCAAGATCCCCATAATCAAAGCATGCATTAGAATCCTCCAAACACGGGCCCCTGTCACTCTTCCCATATGTAGGGCACACATTAATGAGAGCCACACCACTAACACCTTGAGGCCTACGGAAGTCATTGATAAACCCCCTATTTGTAGCATGTTGAGGCCCTTGGAATTGTTGGAATCGGCCACCCCTATTGAATTTACCCCCATAACGGGCTCTTTTGTCCTCATGGCCCCTCCTCTTTCTCATCTTTTCTTCCTCTATTTGCTCCGCATAAGTCATCAACCGAGAAAAGTCCATGTCACCAATAAGCAAGGCGGACCAACATTCCTCACTCACCAAGTCGGAGACCCCCATCACAAATTTATTCATCCTCGATCTAGGATCGGCCACCAAGTGAGGAGAATACTTTGAAAGTTGATTAAATTTGAGGGCATAATCCCTCACACTCATAACACCTTGTTTCAAGTTCATAAACTCTACCGATTTTGCCTCCATAAGTACAAGAGGAAAAACCTATTAAGGAAGACCGTTTTGAACTCCTCCCAAAGCACCATATTACCAACCCCCTTCTTACCCTTCCATTGCTTATACCAAATTTGGGATACCCCTTTGAGTTGATACGTCGCCAACTCCGCCTTTTCATTTGGCCCAACACCTGTTGATATTCAAGATTTTGTAGACCTCATCAATGAACTCTTTTGGGTCTTCATCCACCTTTGACCCATGGAAAATCGGAGGATTCATCCTCATGAAGTCTCTTACCCTAGCTCCCGGTGTAGTGGCATGAGGGACTTGGGCCCCTTGTTGGACTTGGTTGACCACCACTTGGGCAAGCATAGTAAGAGCATCCCGGAGCTCACCATTGGTAGGTTGCTCATCGGGAGTTTAGGCCCGCTTTCCTCTAGTGTTTGGCATGATCTAGCATAGCAAAGAACAATTGTTAGAGGGAAAACTCACCACAACTCTATAGCACGACTTAGAACATGAAGAAAGGAAATATTTCCTAAAACGCCTCATAGCCTCATATTCATAGTCATGGCGTGCTTCACAACCAGGACTCTAATCGACGCGGTGTGTTGGACTTCGAGGATCTATCTACCTAGTGCTCTGATACCAAGTTTGTCACGACCTAAGCCTAGGGCCTAGACGTGACACGGCAAATGGGGAACTCGAAGTAACCCCAATCAAGTCTCTCAACTCATCATTACACATCATTGGTCACGAAAGCATGTAAAAGACGTAAAACAAGTATAAAGGGGCAAAAGGGCTAATGGATAGCTCGCAAAAGATCAACATCAAGACAAGGAGTCATAGCTACGGCCGGGCATAATTTGGCTCAAATCGAAAAAATCGATCGAACCAAATTTTTTTAAATTTTGGTTTTGATTTTTCGGTTTATTCGGTTGGTTTCGGTGTGAAATTTTAAAAATTCGATTCGATTTTCGATTTTTAAAGTAATTAATTTTGGTTAACCGAAAAATCTAATTTATTTTATACCATAATAATTTATATCATTATATCAATAGTCATAGGCCCTAAATCCTAGTCCAAATCCAATTATCCAAATATCTAATACCTAGCAACGGCCCAAACCCAAATTCAAATATCTATAACTCATACCTCATATCATAATTACACAACTTGTCCAACAACTCTAAATACATAGATAGAGCGGGGGCCAAGACAAAATAACCGGGCTCACCCTCATAGTCAAAATAGAACATAAGAAAGTGTCTCAATACATAGATAATAGCAATTATAGACTAAGGTCCTCGAAATGGAGGACTCACCAACAAGCTTGGAATAGCACGGACTAGCCACGTGAAGGGGGAGGATGATCAACTTGAGCATCGGTTCCTACATGGTGATATTATGTAGGCAAGAGTATGCATTAGTACGTTTGAATGTACTAAGTATGTGGGATGCCATACAATAAGAGATAAGTTTCATAATCAACATGCATAACAATAGACAATAGGCATGATATAACAACATGACATGTATGATCAATGCAAAAGTAAAACTTACTTAAGTAACCCATGCTCATATAGGATATCATATATGTAGAAGAGACCAAACTAAATTTCCAAAGTACGAACCCCTTGGTAGGTTAGCGAAGTTGCCACCCCATCACTTAAGTGGATGTGTACTAACCCTCATCTAGGTTAGTGATAATGCCGCTCCATCACCATGGTGGAGAAATACAAACCCTTTCCTAGGTTGGCGAGTACAAACCCCCATCTAAGTTATTGATGATGCCGCCCCATCACCAGGTGGAGAAGTATAAACCCTTCACTAGGTTCTTCGGGTGCTCAAACTCCCCGAATTGCATGGTCGATTCAACACTTTATATAGGATTCATCATATGCTCTAGTGCAACACTTCATATAGGAATAATCATATACATAAGCTCATTTCATTATCATAACATCATTCATATCATATTTCATGCTTTGGACCTTTATTTCCTCAAGAAATCATAACCGGTCATTTTATCAAACACCTTGGGTGTGTGTAGTGGGGGTAAACGACCATGCAATTTGGAGATGAAATCATGAAAGAAAATCTGTAATAAAACCATCAATCAACACCTTGCAACACCCCCAAGATATTCACATCAAAACCCCTCAACAAATCCAACATTAGATCCAAGATTTAGAGCTCAAAACATGCTAAAACAACCATACTTTCATGAACTAAAATCACTGTGCAGTAAATTTCTCAATATACAAGACCCACATGTAAAATCAACTTTAAACCATGCAATATTAGTAAAAAAAGAGGCTTAGGTCACATGGGTGGAAGGACCCAATGGTTCAACACCACATACCTTAGCTTAGGATAAACTTGGTGAAGATTGGAGATGGAGACTTGAAGCTTGAAAAAGAACCTTGAAGGAGAACCTTAGCTTGGGATGAGGGTTTGGGACTTGAGTTTGAGAATGAAATATGACTACGTGTTTTAGTTAGTATTAGGAAATGTTTTAGGATAATATAAGGGTGAAATATGACTAACTATGGGTAAAAATACGTACGGGAGCTTTTAGGCCCAAGACTTAAAGTCTTGGACCGAAGCTGAAAAATAGAGTTCCAAAATACATAGGGCTGTGTCACAAGGGCGACACGAAAACCCCTCTAGAAATTGATTTTTTAAATTTCGTAATTGCTACATCTTTGCTCTTAAATCGGGGTTAGATCCTTTACCCCCTTATTTGGAACCCCTAAACAAGAATACGGAGCTAAATTTTTGAAATCACAATCGAATTTTGAGATATATGAAAATTAAAATTTCGGGCATTCCGAAGCACGTTTTAGAGCACTTTTTGGGGTCGTTACAATTAAGTATCAAAAGTTAATTTATCAAAAATTTTACGTGTTGAATACATGATACCTTCAGTAAAACTGGAACTTTTGCAGAGTTCAGTTCTGATTTTTTTTAAATAATTAGTTTTAGTTTCAGTATTAATCAATAGAATTGAAACTAAAAATGGTATAAACAAACAAGATAGTATATAATTAGGTATCAATATTTTATATGGACATTTATGCATCAATTTAACGCACAAAACTGTTTTCATATACCTAAAATTTGTCAACTGTTATTCATAAAACATATAAAAGTATTATTTTGTCATGAAATAAAAGAATCACAAAACAAAATAACATAAAATAGCTAATTCATACATAATCAACACAAAAATTTATTTTTCCAATATCTGTAACGACATATCAATCTATCACTTTTCTTGGAATAGAAAGTACAGGTTCTTCTGTTGTGACCTTCATGGCCACAATACCCACAACAATTTGTGCTTGTGCTTAACTTTTCACATGCATTTTTTTTCTCCCCTTTCTCGATCTTCCAAGCATCCTTTTGTACTTTGGTAGAAGGACAACTTTAGCCGCAACATATTTCGATGCAGACTAATCCCCCCTATCAGACATTGAAACCATTGGAACTTCATAAGTATTTGTCAATGCTTTCAATTTGTAATAATCAGAGCAATATAGAATGCTTTCAATTCGTAATAATCAGAGCAATATAGATGCATATTGGTCACATTTTGCTCTTCAAAACCGCAACTGCATGTGAGCATGGTATCTCATCAAGTTGAAACCTCCCACAACTGCATATTTTTCTTGCAAGGCAAATAACATATCTTTTATCAGAATCATAAACCGAATAGATGTTCTCAGAAGAAGGAAAAACCTGTGAACAACAAACAATTATTGAGCTTATTAAAATATTTTAATTTTTTTTCATTGTTAAACAATAAACAAGCAACACATAATATAAACCATTTTTATACCTTGAAATCTCTTTTTTTTTTAATACATAGATACTTTTAAAACCATTTTAAGTCACTAAATCTGCATGAAAATATAATTTTTTTCTTTTTGCAACTAAGAAAATTATTCTTTATAGTTCTTATACTATTTTACAATTCCTCAACAAGTAAAAACTGCTGAAACTATAAAAATTCGAAAAACTAAACCTCATAATGTCAGTTGAAACGTGCAACAATCCAAGTAAACATCAATCTTCTATATTAATTTTTTCAACAAGTATAAGAATGCCTAAACTTATTTGTGATTATTGAGTTTTTATATTTTCTCATAGATCACAAAACTAAGAACCAACTAGTAGATATAAATTACTTGTTGACACACATGTAGTTATAGATTTAGTTCAAAAATTTATGTTGTTTTTATTAAAAAAAATTGATTAAATCAATATTTGTCATATAAGCAACAATACATTATGTTTGGAGACCATAAAATATAAATTTAAATCTAATTTTTAAAGAGGAAAATCAGATACATACCTTCTTCAAAGAACAACTGGCAGAATTTCAAAATAAACGTACGTGTATCATTGAAGTTTCTTATTTTAAAAATTTCAGAATTTTTTAGGCATGATGAATCAGAAATGATATTTGATACTTCAACTCCAGGGAAGCAACAAGAAATCATACAATCCGTTTCGACCATCCCTGTTGAAGCATCAAACAACAAGCTATCAATAACATCCAAATCGATTGTATCTATGCACAATGCATACATTCTAAATCCCTGTTCTTTTTTTTTCTTTATTTCAACATACAACTTAACATGGCGTTGCGGATTGAAATATGGGAGGAATTACCTCCAACAACGTATCGAATTTTAATTTTTTTCCTTCGTTCATTGATCCCCAACTCCACAGCTATCGCAGATCGGCAACACTATTTTTTTGAGCAAATCGACAGTATTGTTTCTTGCCATGAATCAGATCGACAACTATATATTTTTTTCCTTTTTCTTGCCATGAATCAGATCGACAACTATATATATATCCAGTAAGTTTCTTCAAAAAAAAAATTGAGCGAATCAGTAGCACTGTTTTTTTGCAATTGAATCACAGAAAATTAGAATTTTGAAATTCGTTTGATTTGCAATCACACAACTATCATTATTGTTGCCAGCAAAGTTTTTCCCGTAATTAATGGCAAATTAGATTCTATTTTCGGTTCTTCCTCCATATTATGCGTAACAACTTAGATTGAAGCCGCTTAATTCGTTAGGTATCACCTATGTCGCAAGTTATCAACACACCTCATTAAATATGAGATTTTAGGTAATTATAGAAATAGTTTGTACAAAAGGGAATTATCAATTTATAGTATGGAATTTGTATAATTTATACTATATTATTATATATAATAAGAGAGAGTTAAGCAGCTCAAGCAGGTAGCAGGTCAACATGCCTGCTTGAGCTGCTTAAGGGTACATTCGTAATTTTACATGGTTCTTCCGTCGTAATTTTATAAAACAAGCAACAGGTTGACATGCCTCTTGAGCAGCTTAAGGGTATATCCGTAACTTTACATGGTTTTTCCGCCGTAATTTTATATGACTTATTGTTAGTGTTAACAAATGCTACTAATCATGATAATTAAAGCTACTCAAGCAGAAAACAGGTTGACATGGTAGCTTGAGGGTGTATCCATAATTTTTTATTGTTCTTCCGTTGTAATTTGTTGTCTCATTTTTAGTATTAAAAAATGCTACTAATCATGTAATTAAAGATGCTCATGCAGACAACATATCGACATACCTTTTTGAGCAGTTAGAGGTAGGGGTGACAATGGGGCGGGGCGGGGCGGGGCGAATTACTATATTTGCGAGACAATGCGGGTTAATATTTTTGCGGGGCGAGGCGGGTACAATTTTTTTTTTTTAAAAAAATATGCCGGACGGGACAGGTGTGGGTTAGGGTTTTCTTATTTTACTTCGCGTGCAAAAAAGGAGTTTCTCGTACAGAAGTTTAGTAGAGTTCTGCTGATTAGATAAGTTGAAGAAAGTCCAGCCATCTCTTTTGAATTCAAGAAAAGGCTGCAGTCAAGTTCAAGAATGGTTGCAATGCAGCACCTAACAATTGAATTTCTATACCCCTTGTGATGTCACCAATGATATCTATGGGGGTATAATCTCCCTATAAAAGGAGCTGCTGAGCTCCTTCATTAATCATCACCAAGAACACCAAGACAAGAGTGTATTGTGTGAAGTTGAGAGTTATTTTATGTTTACCAACGCTTATTATTCCTTTGGCCTCAACAAGTGGTATCAGAGCCAAGTTAGCGTTGGTCGAGTTTTCCGGTGAGAGGTCGAATTTGGATTTTTTTTGAATTTTATTCGAAATCCAATTCTGATTGCACCATTGGATTCGTCTCGTTGAACGGAATCCAACGCATTAAACGGCGACCTAATCGGAGCTCCAACGAGCCCAGAAATCGTGGTCAAAGTTTGGTCAACGCTGCCGGAGTTTCGCCGGAGAAGACGACACTGTTCACCGGATTTTCGCCGGAGAATACGACACTGTTCACCAGAGTTTCGCCGCAGAAGACGACATTGTTCTCCGGAGTTTCGCCGGAGAAGACGACCGGAAACACTGTTCATTGCCGGAATCTGCAATAGTTTTGAAAATTATAAACGGACCCCTTAAGTTTTCTAAAACTTCTGTTTGGTCCCTCGACCTTCAAAAAATTTCAGATTGGCCCCTGAACTTTTTGTAATTGTAGTGTGACCCCTAATCTTTCTAAAATTACAGTTTGGTCCTTCAAGTTTTCAAAATTAATGTTCTACCCCAATAGTGGAATTTTTTCCCGAAAGTGTCAATTCCACCTTTTTTTTACCGTTCCAGACATAACGGTAAGCTCCATTTTTCAAGATCCAACCTCGTTTTGGTGAATTAAGCTATTGTAAGGTGATAATGACCATAGAAGAGTCAACATCATCTTCCGGAGCCATGATTATGCTCACTGCCACCAACTACACGTTATGTAGACCTCGGATGGAAGATCTCCTAAGCTGTTAAGATTTATTCGATCCTATCGAATTGAAAGGTGAAAAACCTGATTCCGCCAAGGAGTTAGAATGGAAGAAATCAAATCGAAAAACTATAGGTCAAATCCGTCAATGGATT
>JAPFFP010042066.1:0-37187 GCA_026153255.1 Solanum medicagineum | reverse complement strand
TACTCAAACAAAAAAAAACAATCAAAATTGTACAAAAGATAATTTTTCGCCCGGGAAACTTGGTTCAATTCATCCACCCCCCCCCCCCCCCCCCAAAAAAAAAGAAGAACAATTCTTTCAGACATTTTCAGTTGCCACAATCTGAAAAACGTAGCCACAATCTGAACAACAGAACGAGTTTTCCACTATGAATAAAAAGAAGAAGTTTACGATGCTTCAAGCCCTTAGGACTACATTGTGGGTTCACTGTCATACTCTAGAATCCCCAACTATATCTCTTATTTATAGATCTCAATTAGTCCCAAACCTATAGGACAAGTTTTTCCTAATCCTAGAAGCACAATATATTCCTTTTCCAAATCTATTAGGACCAGGGTTTCCTACACTAATAGGGACCATCAGTTTCCTAAGATATACAAGAGAAAAATTAAAGACATAATTAATAAAATAAACAAAAATCTTCGCTTATTTAACCTTGCCTAAGGCAACATCTGTAATCGAGAGCAAATAATCAACAACCCAACCAAAAACGAAAATATATTAAGTGTCTTCGTTTGCACAATTCCAAATATATACCCTTTGGGGTGGCCCTATGGTTTGGGCTACGGGATTCCATAATATTGGAGGTATCAAGTTCAAAACCCTTTCCAGCGAAAGCAAGTGATTTGCATTCTGGGTCGAGGTCGTCGCACTGGGCTTACCTAGTGCGAGTTACTTACCATTGTGATTTGTGAGCTACTGCATAGGAGCGGTTTACCCTGTGCACATCCAAAGGATAGCGGCTACGGGTTCCCCTTGTCATAAAAAAAAATTCCCAATATACCAGAGGCATTAAACTTATAAGACAACATAAAGCTGTAAACCAACACACATATTAACAACTTATGAAAAAGTTAAAGCTTGTCCAATCAAAATTAATGTAAAAATAAAGCAAAACAATAACTGATTAAATTAATACTACTAAGCTTCACAATTCACCTGATCAATCTGATACAACACCTCTTCTCTCCTTCCTGTCTCTTCCTCACTCTCATCCAACTTTGATTCCTTCAAACACTTCAACAACAACAACAAAACTCAACTCCAGTACAAATTCATTGACAAAATTGAGTTCAGAACCTACAAAAACAACGAAAAAAACTTACATAGAGACAATATTGAAGATCTGGTTCGGGAAACCATCTATTACCAAGAAAATGAAATAAACAAAAAATTTCAAAATCAAAACTTTACCGATTAAGCAAAGAAAGTGGTCAAACCAAATTTTGAGTGGAAAAAAAGGGGGAATGACATATCAGATTTGACTAAGGAAAAGGACAAATCTAAATTTGCACAAAGACAAAAGGTGTGAAACAGTCTTATGCAGCACACAACTTGTTTATTTTATCACTCTATCAGGAATATTAGATATTTAATAATATTAAATTTTTAAAAAATAAATAATTAATGTTAAAGAGGATCTTATGTATTTTATATGTTAGTGTTAAGTTCTTTTATATGGCAAAGAGAAGAAGTCCACATCAAAACACCATCATGAAGAAAAAAGTGAGGGTGCATTTGGTATTAAGGAAAATATACTCCACGATTTGTTAAAAATTCATAATTTGTAATTAGTCATATCAATGATATCATGAAAATAATCCTCAATATATGGCGATAACAGTTCAACTCAATAGTCGTTTTTTTTTTCAAATGTGTCAAATCGGATCCACATGGTCCTTATTTGTGTTTCAATCTCTGACATACATAGTCCACATCAATATAGCATTATCGAACTTGCACAGTTTCTGATAGTGTGTGTCACGACCCAAACCTGTGGTCTAGGAGTGATATGATGAATGGGAACCCGAAAGTCCCCAAACAAGCCTCAAAGTATCCATATTCACATCATCGATTTGGAAACATATACAAATAGTAAACACATAGTTCTATGGAACGTAAAAGTAGGACTCACACTATGGGGATATAATGGGGAAAACGATTAACATAGATTTACATAACACGTAGCACATAAAGACTAAGGAGCAGGTAAGTATGACTCACTTTATGGGGGCAATTCGAGACTTAGGAAATTCCACATTTCCACATCAAACATACATACATACATATCATAATTCTCATAATCAATCTATAATAGTCATATCCAGTAGATAAACATTATCTTAAGCTTAAAAAGCAACACATAACACATAGATCCGACGAGATCTACAGGATGTCCAACATTGCCTCTAGACATAAGATGGGACAGGGGACAAGACATGTGCCAGGCTCATCCTCAAAGTAAAAATGAAAATGGAAACAACATAAGGGAAATAGCTAGTCTCTTGTCCTTGGAAGATAGAGTCACCCCAACAAATGTCTCGAATTGGATCTAGCCATCAAAAGATGGATGAAAGTAATCTCCAATCCCTACATGGTGAGATCATGTAGACAAAAGTATGCGTTAATACATTTGAAGGTACTAAGTATGCAGGATGCAATGCATGTAACTTATAAAACTTGCACTTCAATGTTAGATGACAACGACACATAATATATAAGAGATCATATGTCAAGAGAGTAATATACAATATGATATGAAACCAATGATGCATGAAATGCAAATGATGGTCATATATAGTGGGGATGTGACCATAACCGACATCTCAAACTCATGCGAGCTATTACGTGAATTTGTCCGATGTTGACCTCCCATCAGGTGAGAGAAGATTACTTGCCAAGGTTAAACTAGACCACACCTTACGACCCAGTCATTTTTTCTCTGCTGGACACTTTCCTTACAGCCCAATCATTTCGGAAGGATTTCCTTATCAAAATATATCATATCATAAATGAATAGTCATTTCTTACGACCCAATCATTTTGATGATGACTACCATTCCTATGCTGGCACATAGTTCAAAAAAAGGGAGAGAGCCCTTGGGGATAGCCCTGACGCCCCCAATCCATTGATGCTAAGTCAAAACATCCCACAAGAATACTTATACGTATACATGCTTTCAAAAGAGGCAATAGTCATTTCCAAAACCATTTCAATGCATTCTTAGCCGTAAAGGCCAAACACCATTCATAATAATTCATACTTAGGCTCAAATATCAAAATTTTAATTCATAGTCATAATACTCATGCATAGGAATAGCTGATTCATACATACATATTGGTTCAAGCACCCATAATGCTCAAAGAGCCATACTCATAGACTTATGTGTGATCACATTCTTTTCATAACCAATATCTTATCAAACCATATCATAATACATAATTGGGCTTTAACCCACTTCATAATTTCCAAAATTTTCAATGTTCATGCATATGCCATGTGATGTGAGAATAGAATGGGTAATTGAGATTCAATCTAAAATCATCAATATAATATGAAATCCAAGTGAAACGTAATTAAATTCACATTTAGAATCATAATTCGAAAAGGGATATACATATTCATACTTCCATAAGTCCGATGTAATTCATCATATTATAGTTTAAATCAACTTAAAATCATAAAATAAGTACGACCCATATATTAATTGAATATAATAAGCATGACAATTGAAAGCATTCTAAAGTAAGTAAAATTCATGAAAAGTGTTGGAAAAGTTTTGGGTCTCTTTAGGAAAAGTTTTGGGTCTCTTTAGGTGAAAGGAACCAAAGATCAAAACCCATAAACTTAGACCCAATGAAGATCCCAAGAGAAATTTGAAGAAGAATGGTGTTTGCCTTGATCTCCAAGGTTGAATTCCATAAGAGTTCCTGAGAGGAGCTTGAGAGTATTTTTCAAATGGCAGGAGTGATTTGATTATTAGGAATGAGGTTCAGGTCTTTAGGGAATGTTAAGATAGCATAGGAAGTCCCAAAACGTCATTAGGATAATTAGAATTTACGAAAATATCATTAATGAAATGGCTGGAAAAATTGGTCGTCACCACTTCAAGGAAGGGTACATTGGCCCTGTCAGGTTACACGGTCCGTGTGACTGCCCGTGAGACCATGCTTAGAAACTTTCAGAAAAAATAGTCTAAGTGAGGTTACACTTGAGGCCTCTCTGACCGTGTGAAGTCACACAAGCCGTAAAGGTGCCCGTGAGGCCACAATTAGAAAAATTTAGCAAATTTCTTCATTTCCAATGAAGGTCATACGTCTCGTGTGAAGCCTCACGGGTCTTACAAGCATCATATGGAGGTACTAAGTAACACGGCGTAATTCCACACTTAGAATATAATTATGGGGAAGAAATTTTATGATGTTACACCCACACGGTTCGTGAGATGCCATACGACCCGTATGGGTGCCCGTCTGACTTGCCTTGGAAAAGTGGGGAAACACAACACATGAGGGCTTTATGAAAACGGGAATAACTTCTTCATCCGAACTCTAAAGGTGAAACCAGATGCCTTGGAAAGATAATTCAAAGAAATTCAATTTAATAGGTAGTGGGTCACCCTGTTCCTTTTGTGCTAAGAGATATGGCTATTCAAAGTTGGTCCTTCTATCAGTACTTGTGGGAAACTTAGCCAATGGAATCCCTTTGAACTTGGCTTGATGTAAGGGAACCCATGATGACCCCAAAAACACATAAATATGCTTGTATTGAAGGCTTGCAAGAGGACTTAGCTTGAGTTTGAGGACTTATCACTTTGGTCCAAAACTTTTCCGGAACCAAATTTCAAGCTCCATTGATGTTGTAAAAGTCAGGGTCCTTACAGTGTGTCAATATTGAACACACAAATCTTCAATCCTTCACAACTCATCTCACAACATCACATATAAGAAAATAACTGATCTTAATATATAATGTTTAAATCATGAATCTCAATGGATACATAAATAGGACATGTTGTCTGATGTATAGCAAGCACAAATGCATCAACATTGCAATCATATAATGCCTAACCCATATCAAAACACGACATGAAAAGTCAAAGCTAATGAAATTCAATGTTTAAAATAATTTTCCTTATATATTGATAGTCATCATATATATATTGTCACACTAATGCAGAGGTCTAAACAATTTGATCTTTGCAAACATTGAGATAGAGGCATGATCATGGAGTACTATCTAGCTGATCTAGATATCAACACCAATTCAGTACAAAATTTCACAAAATAGACTTTCGGGATTTATTTAGAACCCCTTGAGAAGAAACAAAATATGAAACCCTATCAGAAACAAAGATATGGATTGAATGGAACCGTTAGAATTCAATTGCACGGTCTCTTTGCGCCGGAACCCAAGAATGATCATTTAAAACAAATTAGTGACTCAAATACTCAAAATAACCTCGGAAGCTCTAAAAATTAGAATGAGATCATTTTTAGCATTAGTTTAACCACCGAAACCATTAGAACTATCAGAATTTCTATTTGAGCTTCGGAACTTCGAATGTTGACCAAAGTCAAACTATGATCCAAAATGAACTAAAAATACAACTTCAGGCCTAAAGTCTCCATTTTATCTCCAAATTCAGTTCTGTAAGTTCTCCTAGACCAGATTCTGTATTTTGAAGCTGAGAGAATCGATAGAATCGCATTCCTCGAAACTCAAGATGACCACACAACTCGAAATTTCCAACTTTAAGCCTTTAAAAACTCTCTTTAGCAAAAGTCCAACTTCTTATGAGGTTTTTAGAATTCAGCTTTTAGATTCAACCAAAAATGACCCAAGACAACATTTTAGGAAGAAAAAAATGGTAATATTGTTGAAAATACTAAAAATGACCTTTGAGGTGATTACAACTTCTTTAAAATATGGGATTTATACTCTCGAAAATAAGACAGGTTGTTTATGGTAACAATATGTAAATGTGACAATGTATGTATGTTAAACTCAAATATGGAATTTTTGTAGTTTTACTAAAACAGACATATATTTTGGGTAACAACCTAGTAGCTTCCAAATATTTTTGATTTATATGAGTTTATGTAATTAAACAAAGATTGTCAATGGAAAGTAATAAATTTTTTACATGAGTAAGAATTAAAGTAAAGGCAGCTGAAAAGTAAAGATTGAATAAGCATAGAAGATACAACCCAGATGAATTAGGATAGGGAATGGAGAAAAGAAAGGTTTAAACCAAATTAAAATTGGAAAAGGGTGATGTCATCAATAAATCACTCTCATTAGTATGTATGAATAAAGCACTAGCCAGCAAACAACACATTGTATGTCCAATTCATTCATTCTTTCTTAATCATTGAAAGAAGAAGCGGAATTCCTCTGAATGGTCATACTCTCCTTACATTATTCGTTGTTTCAGAGGTAATGTCTCATTTTAATATGGTTGTCACGCCCTGGGAGGGTACCTTAGATGTGGACAACAATCAGTGACTATTGCTGACCCCCAAGCAAACCACTTGGCCTCATCACATCCATTCATCAATATAACTCAGAAAACTCAATGGAAAACTAAAGATAAGAATAAGCAGTCTATAACCCAAACATCAGATTAAATAAATAATCTATTAAGAAAGAAACTAGCCCAGCAAGTCTCAAAATCAATACTCGATCTAGTCTATGAAGCTTCTATCACTATCAGGTGCACTCAATAACATACCCATGGCTACTTCAAAATAAAATAAAGCTAACTCAAAGTCTAACTCTAATAAGCGAGATGAAAATAAATGTAATGATCCTCCGAAGTAAGGGAGGGAGGCTAAATGCTAAGATCCTCAACGATGTGCCACTTGACGATCTCTCGTACCTACTATGTATCATAAAATGATGCAGTACAAAAGGGGACATCAGTATGTAGAATATACTGCTATGTAAAATAGCTGAATGAAATAGAAATAAGTATAATAATATAGAAACAACATTAACTCAAAATAATACTCAATCAGAATGTCAAATGTCTATATAAAGTAAGAATAAAGAGTAGATAAGTGACCCATCAACCAATCAAACCTCATCAATCAACTTAACTCAACTCAATGGAACCCAACTCAACTTTACTCAACTCAACTCATCTCAACTCAACTCGACTCAGAGTACTTAAGGTGGGAACTTTCTGGGAGTTTCTTTTATCCGACAACAATCACTTATGAGCTAGTGGTTGTACCACAATCCTGTTGATGCTCCAACAGCCATTCCGTACTTTCCTGGTAAAGGATACCTATGATCCACAAGGGATCTACCTCTAAAGTCCTCTATTGCTTTTAGGGCCTTTACCTCAAGAGGGGACCATGTGAAGTAATGGTTCAATCCTCATCCTACGCTTGGCAATGTAGTTAATGAGTGCTAGCGGGACTTGCTCTTACCAATTTTGGTGCTCGATCCTCCTCCCAAGACTCAATGCTCATAAGACTCTTCCTCATCTCAATCAATCATCTCTATTAGCCTCGTGGAGGCACTCATAAACTCAATTAGTCTCATGGAGACCCTCATCAACTCATGAACTCAAACTCTAAGGTCCTCTATTTTTTCAGGGACTTTAACACATCTGAATTAACTCAATTCTCATTTAAGAACACAAGGACTTAGATCATTATTTAGAAGAAATTTAGATAGAACTCAATAACTCAATTATAGAGACTCGTAGGATCATCAAGCTCATTTAACTCAACCTCATACTCATATCAAGATTACCATTAACATACTCAAGTCAAGGCTCTAGACTTCATCCATAGGTTTATTCATGTATGCTTTCACAAATTAACACATAGGGTTTATACAGTTTGTCTAGAAAAGTATTCAATTCAAGAGAACAAGTTTATGATGATCATCAACATATCAAAATATATGTAATAATACATATAATTTTCAAGAAAATAATCAAAAATATGTATGTAGACTCATTACACTCTCAACTACTATATTAACATCAATGAGGGCACACGGAATAACGTTCTCATATTTTAGTTTAGCCTTACATACCTGGTGTGAAGCTTTTGAGCAATTAATCTCAAAAAAATCTCCTCAAACTCTTCAATTCCTCGCTCCTCTTCATTTCTCGTTAACCTTAGTCTTTTCCAAGAACTTAGAATGACTTAGGAATGGGGTTTAAAACCCTTTTTATGCTCAAAACGACCCATTTAGATCTTGTTTTTAGTTTAGGAGGGGTTGGAAAAGGTCTGAAATACTCCTCACAAAATTAAAGAAAGAAGTTCATCTTGGGATACGGGGTCTGCAATGCGGACCCGGTGTATATTAGGGTTTCTCTCCAAAAATACTCCAGATGAGTTTTCTAATCCGGTAGCAAATTTTTCGACAAAAAAGTGTTGGTCCGCAACAGGTGCACATTGCACAGCCCTACTGGAATTTGTTTTCGCATCAAAAAATTATTTTTTGATTCGGTTGCTCTATCAACTGACACCACTTTCCCACTCAATTTTTCAAATTGATCGCATATCCAAATTTTCATGCTGATCACATATCCGACCTCGAATTTGCCATCGGAGCAAGGGAAGACGCATTATACGCACATCTCTCCTCTAGGGTTATTTTGGTAATTTTACTGGGCTATATCATCTCTCCCATGGAATCATTCGTCCTTGAATGATGAGTAAAGGTGGACATCAAGGCACGGATAGAATCAAGACTCATCTCAATACTCACTCAATAACTTAAATTCTCGACTCCTCCTCAAACTCAACAAACTCTACTCAGGCTCAAGAATAGACACATCCACTCAAGAATAGAAACATCAATTAAGTTAAGGATAAGAACATTACCTTCAACATTCTCATTATGAGGCACGAGTAGATGTGGATATTTAGCTCTCATCTCTTCCTCAGCTTCCCATGTGACTTCTTCAATGAATTGATTTCTCCACAGGACTTTGACTGAAGCAATCTCTTTGGTTCTCAACTTGCGAACCTGACGATCAAGGATTTGGATCAGAATTTCCTCATAGGAAAAACTATCCTTTACTCTAATACTCTAAACAGGGATCTCCAAGGCCAGATTTCCTAAGCATTTCTTCAACATCAAAACATGGAATACAGGATGAATTGCATCTAACTCAGAAGGAAACTCTAACTCATAAGCAACCTTCCCAATCCTCTTCACAATCTGGTAGGGACCAATATAGAGAGGACTCAATTTTCCCTTCTTCCCAAATCTCATGACACCCTTCATAGGTGACACTTTCAAGTACACCCAATCATTCACCTTGAACTCTAAGTGTCTTCTCTCTACATCAATGTATGATTTTTGGCAAATCTGGATAGTCTTTAACCTTTATTTAATGACCTTTACCTTTTCCATTGATTGATGGACAATATCTCATCCAATCAACATAGATTCTCTAATCACAAATCACCCAGTTGGCGATGTACACCACCTCCCATACAAAGCTTCATAGGAGCCATTTTAAAGCTGGCATGATAATTATTGTTATATGTGAATTCAATCAATGGTAAGTAATCATCCCAATTTCCTTTGAAGTCAAGGACACTGGCTCTTAACATATCCTCTAATGTCTAAATTGTATGCTCTGCCTAGCCATTTGTCTGTGGATGAAAGGTTGTACTCAGATTCACTTTAGTACCCAATCCCTTGTGGAAAGATCTCACAAATTGGGAGGTGAATTGAGCTCCTCTATCCGAGATGATGGACGAGGGAACTCGATGCAACTTCACAATCTCAGGATGTACAACTTGGCATACTTCTCTATAGTGTTGGTTGTCTTAACTTCTAAGAAGTGGGACAATTTAGACATCCTATCCATAATTACCCATATCGAATCATGTTGCTTTTGAGACCTCAATAGACCAATAATAAAGTCCATGTTGATCATCTCCTACTAACATTCTAGAATCTCAAAGTTCTATGCCAATCTACATGGCCTTTGATGCTCAACCTTAACTTGTTGGCAATTCGGGCACTAGGAAACAAACTCTGCAATATCCCTCTTCATTCCACTCTACTAATAGATTTCTCTCAGGTTTGGTACATCTTGGTAGAGCCAGGATGAATGGAATAACTAGAGTTATGGGCTTCATCCATGATTTTATCTTGAACACCATACACATCTAGAACACACAATCTACTCTGGTACCTCAACACTCCATCTCCCCATTTGGAGAAGACCATCACTTTCTGTTTGTGGACAACCTCCTTCAATTGAAGTATGACAGGATCTTGGTCTTGCTTTTCTTTCACCTCTGCCACGAAACATAAAGCAGACCCGTTCTTAATATTTACTCCTCCTTCATCATTTTCATCAAGTTGAACTCCCAATCAAGCCAATTTATGCACTTCCTTTGGTAACTCCTTCTTTCCTTCCTCCACATGGGATGTGCTACCCATTGACAACTTGCTAAGAGTGCCAGTAACAATGTTAGCTTTACCTAGGTGATAGAGAATGCTCATGTCATAATCCTTGAGCAAATCCAACCATCTCCTGTGTCATAGGATGAGCTCTTTCTGACAGAAGATATACTACAGACTTTTGTGGTCAATGATCACATCCAAATGCACTCCATACAAGTAATGGTGTAAGTGCAAACACTACCGCTGCCAACTCAAGATCATGGGTCGGATAGTTTCTCTCATGAACCTTAAGTTATTTAGAAACATAGGCTATCATTTTCCCTCTTTGACTCGGCGCACAATCCAATCTAACTCTTAACGCATCACAATATATCACAAAGTCCTCTATCCCATTGCACAAGGTTAGAACTGGTGCAGTAGTTAGTCTAGTCTTCAACTCTTGAAAACTCTTTTCACCCTCATTAGACCACTAAAATTTGACCTTTTTCTAAGTCATTTTGGTCAATGGTGCAGATAGGGAAGAAAATCCATCAACAAATCCACATTAGTAGCCTTCCGACCCCAAGAAAGGTTTTATGTTAGTTGGAGAGGTTGGTCTGGGCCAGTTATTAACCGCTTCAATCTTCTGGGCATCTACTTGAATACCATCACCCGAAACAACATGGCCTAGGAAAGCCACAGATTTAATAAAAAAATCACAGTTCGAGAACTTTGCATACAACTCATGGTCTATAAGAGTTTGGAGACCAACTCTGAGGTGATTGGCATGTTCCTCCTTATCTATCAAACACACCAAAATGACTTCGATGAACACAATCACAAATATATCAAGATATTGTCTGAATACTCTATTCATCAAGTCTATAAAGGCTTCAGGTGCATTAGTCAACCCAAAGGACATAACCAAGAACTCAAAATATCCATATCTTGTCCTAAAGGTTATCTTTGGAATATCACATTCCCTCACTTTCAACTGATGGTAGCCACATCTGGGGTCTATCTTGAGAAACTATAGGCACCCTGAAGTTTGTCAAACAGATAATCTATCCTGGGGAGAGGATATTTATTCTTTATCGTGACCTTGTTCAGTTGCCTATAATCGATGCACATTCTGAGAGACCCATCTTTCTTTCGAACGAATAAGACAGTAGCACCCCAAGGATACATAGTCGGCCTGATAAAGCCCTTCTCTAAAAGATCTCTCAATTGCTCTTTCAACTCAGAGGGGGCCATCCTATAAGGTGGGATTGAGATAGGCTGGGTACTAGGAAGAACATCAATCCTAAAGTCAATCTCCCTATCAGGAGGGACTCCAACCAGATCCTCAGAAAACTCATTCACAATCGGGACTGACTCAAGAGTAGGAGACTCAACATCATCAGACTTAACTCGCACGAGGTGATAGATACAATCTTTAGAAACAAGATTACAGGCCCTAAGATAGGAGATAAACTTTCGCTTAGGTGAAACAGAATTACCCTTCCACTATAAAACTGGTTCATTCAGGAACTGGAACTTGATGGTTCGGGCTCTACAATCAATGGAGGCATCGTAAAACTAATCTATCTAAGGATCACATCAAAATTAGTCATCTCTAACTCAACTAAATCAACAAGAGTATTATTATGATGGATACACACTACACAAACTCTGTAGATTCTCTCAGCTTGAATAGACTCACACATTGGAGTAGAAATATCAATGGGTTCAAGAAGACTCTCATGGGTTATATCAAATCTACTGTCTACATAAGGAGTTACAAATGACAATGTGGCACCAGGATCTATCAAAACATAACAATCAAGAGTAAAGATTAGAATCATACCCATCATAACATCTGGGGAGATCTCCTAATCTTGGCGACTACCCATGGCATACAAACGGTTTGGAGCTCAGCTTCCACCTGATGTAGTACCTTTCTGATTTCCTCTAGCATGTGCGGCTATTGTAGAAGATTGAGCCTGATCAACCCACTTTGGACACTCTCTCTAAAATTGACCCACTTGGCCATACTTGAAGCATGCATCACTCTCCTCACGACATCTAGTTAAGTGTAATATGCCCAATTAACATATGGTGGCCTACCTTGTGAACCTTGTGCCCCACTAGCCTGTGACTAAGATCCCTGAGCTCCAAAGTTCTGAGACCTCTGATCTTTCCTATTTTCGGCCATAGGAGCACTAACAGATGATGGTGCTGGCCGTGGATGGAATTTTTTACCATTCCCTTTCTTTCCAACCTCATAGATAGATGTCTTAGCTCTCTTACTTTTGAACTCTTCTCTTTCATGTCGTCTCTCCTCATCAGCTTGTCACACATAAGTCATCAACCTCTAGAATTCCATATCACTCACAAGCATAGCTCCTTTCCTATCTTTCTTTGGCCCTCTGTTCATCCTATCAACATGCGTCCCCATTCTCCCCCTCATACCAGCAACCATGTTCGGAGCATAGTGAGAGAGTTAGGTGAACTTTAGCCCATATTCTTGCACAGTCATAGAGCCATGTTTCATATTTAGGAACTCTCTTACCTTAGCCTCACTTCGCTCCCCTGGAAAGAAGCGCCCCAAGATAGCTTCCTCAAACACTCCCCAAGTCAGCAATGGGGCTTCTTCTCCTCTACCCTTCTACCATTGATCATACCATATTCTGGCCACACCCTTGAGCTGGTAGCAGCCAGTTCAACTCTATCAGCATCAGCCACATGAATCACGTGGAACACCTTCAGAACCTACTCCAAGTAGTTTTCAGGATCTTCAGTGGATGCAGACCCTCTGAACTCAGGCTCATTCATCCTCAAGAATTTCTGAACTCCAAATATATCCTGGGCTCGCTCCGCAACAGGTGCTGTGACAACCTAGGCTAGAGTTTGAATAGTTATGCGAAGCTCAGAATTAGAAACCTTAGCTTATGACCGCTACTCAACAAGGACAGCTAGATCCATGGGCTCCTCATGTCCTTAAGGCTCAGATGGGTTAACATTTAGCCTGGTAGGACGTCCTCTACCTCTGACAGTTCTTCTGAGAGGCATGATCATAACTCTACAATGCGTAGAGCATGAATTAGAAAAGGTTTCATAAAGTTTTAACTCTACTGCATGATTTAGATCATGAAAGAAGTGTAACCATTCCTAATGTCCTATAGCCTCTTGCTTATGAAGTGTGGTGCACAACACACATATAAATAAGACTCTACTACACACGACTTCATAGACTCCTTAGGACACTAGAACTCTCTGCACTGATACAAAGTTTTTCACGCCCCGAGAGGGTACCCTAGACATGGCCGGCACTCAGTGACTATTCCTATTCCCCAAGCGAACCACTTGGCCTCATCACATCCATTCATCAATATAACTCAGAAAACTCAGGGGAAGACTAAAGATAAGAATAGGCAGTCTTTAACTCAAACATCATATTAAATAAATAAGCTAGTAAGAGAGAAACTAGCCCAATAAGTCTCGACATCAATGCTAGACTCTAGTCTATGAAGCCTCTATCACTATCAGGTGGTACCAATGATAGACCCATGGCTACCTCAAAATAAAATAAAGCTAACTCAAAGTCTAACTCTAATAAGTAAGATGAAAATAAATGCAAAATAACTAAATTACCAACTAACTCACCAAATAAGTTAAATGCTTAGATCCTCAAAGATGCGCCCCTTGACGATCTCTAGTACCTACTTATGTATCATAAAATGATGCAGTCCAAAAGGGGACATTAGTGTGTGGAATGTAGTGTTATGTAAAATAACTAAATGAAATGGAAACAAGTAGAATAATATAAAAATAACATCAACTCAAAATAACACTCGATCAGAATGTCAAATGTCTATCTAAAGCAAGAATAAAGAGTAGACAAGTGACCCATCAACCAATCAAACCTCATCAATCAACTCAACTCAACTCTATAGAACCAACTCAATAGAACCCAACTCAACTCTACTCATCTCAATTCAATTCGACTTAGAGTATTCAAGGTGAGAACTTTTTGGAAGTTTCTCTTATCTGATAACAATCACTTATGAGCCAGTGATTGTACAACAATCTTGATGATGTTGCTACAGTTGTTCCATACTTTCCAAGTAAGGAAAGCCTATGATCCACGAGGGATCTACCTCTAAAGTCCTCTATTTCTTTCAAGACTTTATCTCAAGAAGGGAGCATGTGAAGTAATGGCTCAATCCTCATCCTACGCTTAGTGACGTAGTTAGTGAGAGCGAGTGGGACTCACTCTTATCCATTTTAGTGCTCGAAACTCCTCCATGACTCAATGCTCCTAAGACCCTTCCTTATCTCAATCAATCATCTCAATTAGCCTCGTGGAGGCACTCATCAACTCAATTAGTCTCATGGACACTCTCATCAACTCATGAACTCAAACTCTCAAGTCCTCTATTATTTTCAGGGACTTTAACTTATCTCAATTAACTCCATTCTCATTTAAGAACTCAAGGACTCAGATAATCATTTACAAGAAGTCATTTAGACAGAACTCAAGAACTCAATTATAGAGACTCATAGGATCATCAAGCTCAATTAACTTAGCCTCATACTCAAATCAAGATTACCATTGATATACTCAATCAAGGATCTAGACTTTATCCTTAGGTTCATTCATGCTCGCTTTCACAAATTAATATATAGGGTTTATACAATGTCTCAGGAAAAGTATTCAATTCAAGAAAACAAATTTATGATGATCATCAACATATGAAAATACATGTAATAGATAAAATCTTCAATAAAATAATTAAGAAACATGTATGTAGACTCATTAGACTCTCAACTCCTTTATTGCCATCAACGGGGGCACATGAAAAAACTTTTCCTTGTTTTAGTTTAGCCTTATATACCTACTGTGAAACTTTTGAGCAATTAACCTCAAAGATTTCTCCTCTAACTCCACAATTCCTCACTTCTCTTCTCTTTTTTTTAAGCCCTAGTCTTTTTCAAGAACCTAGAATGACTTGGGAATGGGGTTAAAAGCCTATTTTTAAGCTCAAAAGACCCATTTAGATCGTGTTTTGAGTTTAGGAAGGGTTGGGAAAGGTCTGGAATGCCCCTCACAAAATTAAAGAAAAAACTTTGCCTCGAGAGATGGGGTCCGCGATGCGGACCCTATGTATTGTTAGGGTTTTTTGCTGAAAATTCTCCGAACGATTTTTCTAATCTCGTAGAAAATTTTTGGAAAAAACTTAAGTGTTAGTCCGCGGCAGGTGTGCCTCGTACACCTGTCGCGCACCCTCACGAGAATTCAGTTTTGCACTGTAAAATTATCTTTTGATTTGGTTATTCTAAAAATCAACCGAGACCACTCTCCCACTCAATTGTTCGTGCTGATCGTATATCCGGCCTCGGATTTACTATCGGAGCATAGGAAGACGCATTATGCGCACATCTCTCCTCTTGGTGTATTTTTGTAATTTTACCAGGCATTACAATGGTATTATTCTATACAACTTATTGCTCTAGTGTGCATTCATAGAAAGCCTTGCCGATCATCTTCACAACTGTAATTCACTACTAGAGGTTGAAGTTAAGAACCACACGAAGAATGTTCTTTCAGGGCTCAATGCGTACATAACAACAGAATCATTCATTACAACATCAAGCCTTACAATATTTTTCTGGTGGGCACTAATGAAACTGCATAGATTGTTGATTCTGGGCTCTTTGTGGCTTTGGAACAGGGCATCATCAACGAAAAACAGGAATCATCAGGGGAACTAAAAGGTATATGGAACTTGAATTTATAGTTAACGCCACGTATGATATTAAGACTCTTGGCTGCACAATCCATGGGAGAAACTTAATATAGATCAAAACTGTCTAGACATCTTTACTAGAAGCTAAACATAATAAGAATGGAAAGAAAAAGAATTAGTGAAAAGGCAAAAACAATTTTTTGATAATTAATTAGTACTGATAGTGGCCCTTTGTTTTAGCCAAAGTTGGACCTTTGGTTATTTTTTTGTCATGATCCTTTTTTTCTGATGTCGGATTTGAGAACATGTTCTTTTAAATTTACTTGAAAACATATTATATTGCACAGTTTAGCAAAAAGTTAATTAGAGTTGTAATACTTGTAAGAGCTGAATATGTGCATTGGCTTTAGGTTTTCCAAAACAACCTTATTGTCCCCGTCGGCCACCCAATACTCGGACTCAACTAAGCAAGGGAATGAAAAGGGCCAAGGAAGTGAAGCTCGACGGTAAGTTTCTATACACAACCTTAATTAATGTACATGGTAGGCTTCTATGCATAAAACAATCTAATTTACATGATTTTAGTGATACCAGGAAATCTACATAAAGTTCAATGGCAAGATTACCAATATGATAAACAAAGATGAATCATCATGCGCAAAATGCTACTAAAGGTAATTTTGCAAATAGTGGGAACTATAATAGAGAGAATGTAGAGTGCACCCGGCGATGAGTTCAATTCTAAAATTTGATCCACTCAATAGTCATAAGTCAAACAGATCCTAAAATGTGCAAAATTCTTCCAAATATAGTTTGATGGTAGAAGTCTGCGACAAAGAACGGCACAGTTGTGTGGTGCTTTTTGATGCTGCCCAATATCTTTTTGGTTGCACCGTTCATACATAACTCAAATGCACCACTGAAAAGGTTAGGCCACCCAGCATGCATGATACGACTATATAAATCGTTACTACTAACTAAATTACTAGGGAAAAAATACTGCTTATGGGAAGCTCTTAAACTTGCAATGCAACTTTAAAAATGATGTAGAAGAGATAATCCAATTACTGTCGCAAGCTGGAATTAATTAAAGATAAAGAATATATCTATCTGGTCCATATTGAGAAGAAAGTTGATAATCTGAGAAGGAATTTATTTGCACAAGAGATACAGGAAGTTAAATAGGTAGCACTGAGGCCAAATGCCAAAGAATACAAGTCAGTGCAGAAATAATGTAGGAAATCACAGAGCAATTCTAACCAAAAAATAAACATAGAAAAGAAATAATAGCTTTCTTTAGTACTAAATAAACTATGAACTTCTATAATAATATTAAGTTCGACTCAATATATATAGTAATTTATGATTCTTTGGTGCATATACTAACTCGTGTTTGATTACTAAAGGCAGTTCCTCGCAACCCAGGGAGGTCCTTGAAACCGAAGCAGTAACTGATTGAGACCCATTACGGGTAGCAGCAGTAACAGTTTCTTTTAAAGAGATACAAAAGCCATTTTTGGTTGTTGTGGAGACAACAATAATAATGTCCAATGCTCCTACATTTTATCCGGCTATCATGTCTATCTCCAGTTCAACCACATTTTGATAACCCTCTATGTCAGACATCTTCCCCTGCTATCATGTTTATCTCCTGATCAATCAATTTGTTGCTGGTCCCCTCAGCACATCCGACTGTATTCGGTCGCCTGAGGTAAAATAATCCCCACAGGAAGTGCTCGCCATTCCATCCTGCAAGAACATCCACAAGGTGAGATGCAGCTCCAGAATTATCAGACAATCTTCTTAAAGGAATCAAATCTTGAAGGGTAGATCAGCCTTACAAAATTTTAATGAATGCTAGAGTATGCATCAAGAGAACTCAGGCAAGTACATAACAAAGCAAATTAGCAAGGCTTATATCTCTCTCTTTCTTTTCTTTTCTTTTTTTAACTAAGAAAAACAGCATAATAGAAGGCAAGTGTGTGATATATATCTTATATATGCCAATGAAACAGTGTGTGTGACTTTTTAGATGCCTGCATGATACAAGTTAAACTTACATTCAAGACACATAAAATAAGGATTAAGTAGTCCATGTTACATATTCTTTTTGTAAATTGAATCAGACTCTCAAAATGGTTATGGAGATACAACATTTATAAACAAACTATGTGGAAGGAGAAGATGGCTACTATTTATGGACAACGGGGACCCTGCTACAGATGTACATATGGGGATCCATCAAAGCTCAATGTCCAAATCTATTTGTTCTCATAAGAATCAGAGAATGTACAATCAGTACTTCTACCGCTTGGCCTGATGAATTAACACATTAAAGCATTTATACTCAACAAAACCAAACAAGTACTTCCAACTTAAAAAGTCATAAACAGACAAGAAGATTGACCTTCTGCGGATATAAATATACATAAAAATTCATTGAAAGGGAATAAGAAAATGAGCAAAGAATATAGAGATTGTAAATGTACTTTGAGAATCACTGCACAAGTCTGTGGATGCAATTAATATCAGCTCAACATCATATATAACTGTTCTCATCACCAAATCTTTGGTACGCATGAACTACACCATAGAAATAAATTTGTCAGACATATATATAATGGGAAATGCAAATCAATTTCTAATAAAATTCTCCTGGTCAAGGGCACACTTCTATATGTAACCCTTATTCCTTTTCGAATAGATATGTAAGGTAGCAACTGACCTTTCACTCCCACTTGCTAAGAAATACAGTCCTATGCCTTTTTTACCGGGACAATAATTGTTGAATAGATTTGCCCAGAAATCCGCACACGAAACTAATTCAAATTTAAGAGTATCATGCAATATCTGGGAGAACTCATACACCTTATGCCTAGCTCTAGAAGCAATTATTGAATATTCCTGGTGCAAGTTCTGGAGCACCTAAGATGTAAAAACTTCCCCTATAATGCAAAGAAGATGAGAAAGATCAATAATTATATGGAAACAAACCTATGTTAGTAATTAATGTGCATTCATGAAGGGTACTTACTTCCAAGAAGCAATAACAGCAGGGTCATAAATGTGTGATCTAGATGAAATCATCCTTCGACTATCATTCACAACATCAGGACTGCTATGCTCTAGAATGGTGGAACCACCTGGACGTAGTTGGAAGGAAGTATAGATCGGGAAACTTACTATGTTTCTTTGGTTGCACATTACTTTGACAGATCTTTCCAAAAGCCCTTAACGTGGATCTCTCAAAATGCTCATTTTCTAGTCCACTTGATGAAAACAGTACCCCATTCCAATATCACATTCTTCACACCACCAATCCACTGGTTCTTCTTCATAATAGCCCAGCATGCAATATCTGAAAGGAAGAGAAAAATAGATTTTTTTTGAAAATCAGGAAGAGGGCTAAGTATGCATAAAAGATACAAATAGTGTTTAAGAGAATTAAATGCCACAATATGCTAATGAAAGTATCAATGTATCCTTTAGATGGAACCAAATATATCAAATACCATTATGATCTATCAATGAAGAATGTCAGAAAGATTAGGCAACTCGAAGAGGTCCTTACTCTATGTAAGAGGTAATATCACTTCAATTTACACTTGTAGTTCCATTCCACTTTTCATCCCTATTTAAGATTCTAAAAAAAGGTAGCAAAGCTGATAATCTAACTGGCTATTTCCTTCAAAAGGTGCAACCCCTTCTATAAGAAGATCAACTTCTTCCATATAAATGGCAAGTCAACCAAAAAAGAAGGGGTTGGGGATTGGGACAATGTTTGAGGTTTACGAAGAACATGTAGATATGGCACAAGGTAATAAAGCAATTATAGATCTGAAGTCAAAGCTCTCATCTAGTCTGACTGCCCTTTTTTGCTAAAAATCAATAGAGATTAAAAAGAGAACTTACTGGTGCATACAATATTTTTACACTCACAACAAGTAATGATTGCTTCATGAAAACGTACATCACCACAAATTCATAAATTTTTTCCTGCATGTTCAATAGAAAAGACAAGAAATTCTGTAGCTGACCAACTCTTGATCCAACTTAAGTGAAGCTCGTATTGAGTCTTCTGGTTTTGGCAATGAACAAGGATCTAGATGCTATCAAAGTGCTCTGCCCAGCTTCTTTTGTCACATGGAATCAACTTTACCATATGAAGAATGAAGAAACAAAACGTCACTAGTTACACAGGGGGTTTCAAGAACAACAAACACAACCTGTTGTGGTTAGAGCATAAACCTTGTTGCACAAAATAAATCTCTTTAGTCTATTTGTCCATTTAAAGAAATATGATCATACAATCTTTATCTTTGCAGCAAAAAGAAAAAGAAACATCCAACCATAGTGTCGTATGCATAGATGTTAAACTTTTTTCAACCTAAAATTTTAACAAGTCAGTAAGTTGATTTTGGAGTAAAGCAAACATCCTTAGAAGAAAAAAGCAACACAATATCCTAATATGGGGAAAGTATAAAGTGAAAATAAATTAGGACTTGCGACAATTGAACTACTCTCAAAATAATAAGGAATTGATAAAAGGACCTACCAAACAATAACATATTTTGAGTAAATTGTCAAAGCTTTTGCTTAATCAAGTCCCTTAATGATATAGAAGATATTATTATAGCACCTGTACTGAATTCAAAGTTACTTGAGATTTGGGAACTTTAGAATTTAATATTGTCTATCCGCAGTATGTCTAACATGCCGCCCCTTACATCTGATGGAATATAACAATTCTTGAAAGATGAATTTCTTGAAAGATGAATATTTTATCAATCAAAGATGGTTCACTGTGACTGTGTTTTAAAAAAAAATCTATACTCAAACTATTTCTGAAAATAGAAAAACCAACAAGAAAGAGATGACGATAGAGTTAAGAATCAAGTTCACTAAATTTTCAGTGTGTATGGAATATATCCTCTCAGGATAAAATGATTCCCTTTAGTCTAGAGGTACCTCAAATTCATTGAATCTGTAATGCACTCAACGGTAGATCAGACTTAGAGTTATTGACTTGGAAATTTCATTTCATGCTCGTTATCTAAGGAAGAATACCACTTCAGGAAGGAAACAATGGTTCAAAAAATGTTGCACTAGTTCAGATATGCCTGGGTCAGAACTATCCAAAAATAATGTCGAGCAGTAGCGTGACACTTGTCTTCTTCTCTGTCATTTCACTGATGAAGTGCTTCTATAATTTAGCACTTGAAAGTTCCTTTCTCCTAAAATGTTCTTCCCAAAAGTGAAATTGCTTTTTCACTTTCCCTCCATTTTCTCCGCTTCATTTTCCATGCACATTTCATCACTAGAACCCAACATTAACCATTGCAAATCATGTTAGGTTTAAGTAATAAAGTGTTAATTAGAAAATGAGGATTGGAAGAATAACGAAATGTGGGGGAACCAAGTAAAGGAAAAATGAAGAGTCATTTCTCTCTCATTGATAGAATAGAGGAAAAATTATCTTTATATTAGGAACCACTTCCTCTAACTCTTAAAAAGTCAAGTAGAGAGTTCCCCTTGCGTCGCCGCCGTCTTTGCTCGCTTGGCTCCAACTACGGCTTCGGTAAATGATTTAATTGATAAATTTTTTGGACAAAATTTATTTAATTAATCTCAACATTTTCCTTTCTTGATATTAATTTTAGTGAATTATTAATTAGTTCATAAATTATTTCTTAATTAAATCAATTTATGAATTATTTATTAATTAAGTTAATTTTTGTGAAATTAATGAATTTAACAAACTTTCAAATTTCGCTTATAAAGTTATTTTAGAACAGACATCTTCTTTTTCAAAAGATTCCACGGCTCTTCGGAACAGATGATTTTGTTCTGAATAGGTGTATTCGCACCTAACGGTAGCTATAAATAGAGATACTCCCTACATTTTTGAGATATTGAATTTTCTCTTTTTCTGTATACATTTTCTTACACATAAAATTTGAGTCTGTGTGTGAATCCATTAATGGTTCTTTGAGTTCACTGAAATTACAAAAGTTTGAGGGATCACTTCTTTTGTAATATGTTATTATCTATTTTGTCCTGGGAGGAAGTAATACACAATCTCGGTTACAGTGAAGAGATTTAATTCCTTAGTGAATTTGGTGGACTCACATTGTTTTACATAATTTGATTTTATATTCTATTTTTGCACTGCTACTAACTACATAAGGAACAAATCATTTAGTGACCTACTCAAAGGTACCAAATATTTGTATAGTAATACATGGTATGTCCCTCGAATCAAGAACAATTTGTATCAGGCATTAATTGAAGGGACCATATGAACATAGATTGCATTAGGTACCTGATTTTATTAAGCCAAGACATGTGAAAACAATGACCCAAGCAGCACCACCCTCTTTTATAAATGGGTTCAGTTAACCATGTGAGTACTATTTCAAATGCATCTCTTCTGATACAAGTGTGGAGTCTCAAGGTAGCAATGATCCTTGTAGGTATTCCACTTATTCCACTAGCTTGCGGTGAACCCTATTTATCATTGAAGCACTTTTTCTTATGAAGTGACAACTCGTATATTTTTGGGTATAGTGATGGTCTTGTATCATATGTATCTTAGAAGTTCCATAGATACCATATTCATGTCAGGTTTTATTTTGTAAAATTTCTAATGAAGCCTCGCATGGCTTTTTTTTTTTTACAAAGTTAAAGTTTTTTAATTTTAACTTTCCACTTAATGAATCACTGAATGTTTTATTAGATGTTTTACCTTTCTCTTCTACGTACATATTAGTTCATAAGTGGTATCAGAGAAATAGGGTTTGTTGACGATCACATATATAATTAAGAGGCTACACAGATATTTAAGAAGTTACTAGTTTATTCTACTCTTGATCTTGTAATCGATCTTAAACCAATAAGCTCTAAAGCCTATTGAATGAGTAAGTGATGAGTAATAATTGCAAGGCTCGAGCAATGACATCAATCATTGGATAAAATTATGACTGGAGGCTGAAATTGAAAGCGTAGTGAGGGACATGTTATCAGGAAGGAAGCTTATAATGACATAGGCCACTAATGATATTATTCTCTTTGGGCCTAAGTCAACAAGATTTTAAAACATGATACTATGGTGGAAGGGCTGCTTACTTATATAGTCAATATTCTCACTAAGGTTTGCCCTACATTACCAGAATTTGTGGAAACTCATTTAAGCTTTGTCCTACATCAACAAAACAGATACATAAGTGGCTCAAATAACATCTGTAACAACCCAACTCTCTATTGATAGTGTACACTTTAGGCGTAGGCTCGCTCAGTTTTAAAACACATGACTGTGGTGTGAGAGGTCTGCTTACTTATCTACGTAACATTTCTCTTATATTTTATCGATGCAGGACTTTTTTATCCTAGGAAGGGCATCATATACACCCCCTCTTGTATATGGACTAAAGGCTTTGTACCCTACCATTAACAAGAACCAAGTTCTTGTGTAGATACTAGTTAAGATCATCCACACACAATAACAGAAACAACACACAATGTGAGGAACATCTCCTTGCTCAAGGGAGAAATAACCACTACATAAAACTTGTAGGATTTCAGCACTTTCACTACTCAAAAATGAGCAATGCCAAGATTACAACTTTGCAATACTTAACTCAATTCACACTTCATGTACTAACTGATCAAGAGTGGTCAATTCTAACATTGAAAGAAGCCAAACTCACTCCTCACACAAATTTTGTCTCGACAGAAATCCTTACTTACAAATATTTGTCACTCAACAAAAATGTTAAATAGGACAAAGTAACACTAGAAAGAAAACCTTAATCTAGATCCTCTTTTCTTCAACTTCATGTTCGCCAAAATGCAGGTTGCCTTTGTTGCTGGGTTCTATAATTTTAGATTGGAAAAATTGTTATTCTAGCATTTGCGGCTTTAGCATTTACCTTATATATATTTACTCCTAGAAGAGTCCTAATAGGAGACTCCTTTGTAACTAGTAGCATTGGTTAGTTATTCTCGTAGGAGTCTTGTTTTGGATAAGATATTCCTGTTAAATGAATCTATGCCCTTTATGCCGCTTCACATACTTCACTTCACCTAGTGAGATATTTTGAACCTAATTCTATTTAGAATCATCAAAACTGCTGAAGTCTAGCATGGACTCAGTATCCTCACTAGGTTTGACTCGCCACATGAGATTAACCTAGTCTTAGTACTGAAGTTTTCCTGCCATATCGAAGTCTTCCTAAATTCAATTAAACTCCGGTCCATGTCAAGAAGATTGATACCAGAGTGGCTTCGTAACCTATAATAGCTCAGCACCATAGTGTTTAAGGAGGAGGATGTGATGATATCATTAATTATTGTTGCACAACCTTGAAGCTTGTCGAAAGATATACATAATGTTAGCATAAAAGGAATTTCCTAAGGATTGAATTCCTTCGGTAAAAGGACAATTTGGTGCACTAAGATTCTGTCTTTGTGGAGTCTGGAGATGGTTTGGACCAGAACATTCTATTTTTTGCATTTTATCCTACATTTTTACCTTACATTTTTGCAAGAGGTTGTTTTCACTACTTGAGAAAGCAAAACGGCTATGCATATAAAGTTAGTGAAGCTAAAATATATTCAAGTGAATAGTTGGGAGTATTTATCATGGCAACTAATGATCAATGCCAGTTGACTTTCTATACGCATAGATATTCACTACTACTCTGATGTTACATATTATCCTTTATTTTAGTGTTGAACACTCCTTTCCTTTATCTTTTTATAATCATAGTATCTGAATTAGCTTGAACATGCTAAGTATCGAGCTTTATCTATCATTGAAAAAGATATTTAACTTAATATTAATCAAAATTACTTTGTATATCTTTTCAAGTATCTTAGTTAGCTAACACTCTATTAATTTGAACCATAAGAATATTTTGCGATAAATTATTTGATGAAATGATAATTATCAATTTTTAGAATACATTTTTTTTGCCAGATATCGTATATTTCAACATAAACTAGAAAAGACATTTTAAAAATGTTACCCAAAAGATAAGTTTTAGCAACACTGATTCAAGTCATATAAACCACACAAAAAATGAACAATTCTTTCAAAGATTTTCAGTCACCACAATACAAACGGTGCAGCCACTAAAATAGAAATCCTCTGAATCTTATCCAAGCCTATTATTTTCCATTTACTCATTTCCCATTTTTAAAAACATTGGAAAATCAGAATTTTGAAATGTTTTACAATAAAATAGAGTCAAATAAAACATATCTTCCAAAAAGATTACTAGTCAAATTAAATACTTTACAATTACAACCTTTCCTTTTATATCTTTTCATAAAAGAGAAAAGAAAGAAAAATGTTTAATCCCAATGTTAATCATCATCTCAAAAAAAATGTTGGTCTTTGCCATTAAAATAAACAAGGGCAAAATCTCACAAACATTGGTTATGGAGAAAAACAGATAAATATCATTAATATAAAATGAGTAGAATTTTATCATGTCAGCTCGATGAATGTTGCTTAGTTCTTTGTGCATCTGAGAGTGAATGGCCATTTGAGCTCTACAACTGTTGATGGACAAAAAAAGAAAAAAGGTCTAAAATAGTCCTATGGAATGCACAACTTGTCTATTTTACCACTCTATCCTGATTAATTGGTATTAAGTATTAGATTTTGAAAATAAGTAACTAATGATAATTAAAATTAAGACAAAGAAACATGTAACTATTTTTTCTTGATATCTTAAAAGTGAAAAAAATATCAAAATTTATTATTAAATGAATACATAAAATTAAATAGAATAAAACAAATAAAACTCAAGGCAATAAAATAGTGAGTCCAAAATAAATAAATAAATGGTGACTCATATTTGGATTTGACTCCCCTCCATTACACTGTCCCTCTATTTCGTCATGTGCACTTCCAGATGAGAGACATGTTTCTTATCAATTTTTAAAGGTTAAGATTATATTATGTCAACAAATATTATAATCATTGTTAAGTCAACAAATCTTAGAAAACTACCCTCTAAATTTGGTAAGAACAAGATTTTCTACATAAATTTTAATATCAATTAAATATTATTATGTTTATCTTACATTTTTATTAATTATTAAACTACATGATATTTAAGATGAGAATCGACTAAATAATTTTTTATATGAGTTCATGTAATTAAACAAAGATTGTCAATGGAGAAAAGAAAGGTTCAAACCAAATTAAAATTGGTAATGGGTGACGTCATCAATAAATTACTCTCATTAGTATGTATGTATAAAACACTAGCCAGCAAACAACACATTGCACATCCAATCATTCATCCTTTCTTAATCATTGAAAGAAGAAGCAGAATTCTTCTGCATGTTCAAACTCTCCTTACATTATTTTTTATTTCAGAGCAAATGTCTCATTTGAAGATTGTATTATTCTATACAACTTATTGCTCTAGTGTGCATTCGGAGGAAGTCTTGCCGATCGTCTTCACAACTACAATTCACTACCGGAAGTTGAATTTAAGAACCATAAGATGAATGTTCTTTTAGGGCTCACTTGCGTACACAACAATGGAATCATTCACTACGACATCAAGCATAGCAATATTTTTCTTGTGGGCACAAATGAAACTGCCAAGATTACTGATTTTGGGCTCTCCATGACTTTGAAACAGGGCATCATCAATGAAAAACATGCATCATCAGGGGAAGTGCAAGGTATATGGAACTTGAATTTATAGTTAACGCCGAGTATGATACTTAGACTCTTGGCTGCAAAATCTATGGGAGAAACTTAATATAGATCAAAATTGTCTAGACATCTTTACTAGAAGCTAAATATTATAAGAATGGAAAGAAAAAGAAACAGTGAAAAGGCAAAAACAATTCATTAATAATTAATTAGTACTGACAGTGCCTTTTGTTTTAGACAAAAGTCGGACCTTTGGTTGTTCTTTGGTCACGCTCTTTTTTTCTGATGTTGGATTTAGTTGGTTTGAAAATGTGTTGTACCGCAAAGTTTAGAATTGTTGACATATAGCATGGTATTGCAATTTTGCAAAATATTAATTAGAGTTGTAATACTTGCAAGAGCTAAATACAATTTTTCCAATGCAACCTTATTGTCCCCTTCGGCCACCAGATGCTCGGACTCAACTAAGCAAGGCAATGAAAAGAGCCTAGGAAGTGAAGCTT
This sequence comes from Solanum medicagineum, assembly GCA_026153255.1. Taxonomy (NCBI): domain Eukaryota; kingdom Viridiplantae; phylum Streptophyta; class Magnoliopsida; order Solanales; family Solanaceae; genus Solanum; species Solanum medicagineum. The sequence goes on along the minus strand of JAPFFP010042066.1, from coordinate 10,084 downwards.
GTTGGTAAGTTTCTATATACAACCTTAATTAATGTACATGACAGGCTTCTATGCATAAAATAATCTAATTCACATAATCATAATAATACCAGGAAAAATACGTAAAATTCAATGGCAAGATTACAAATATGATAAACAAAGATTAATCATCGTGTGCAAAATGCTACTAAAGTTAATTTTGCAAATAGCGAGAACTATAATAGAGATAATGTAGATTACACCCAACGATGAGTTCAATTCTAAAATTTGATCCACTCAACAGTCATAAGTCAAACAGATCTTAAATTGTGCAAAATTCCTCAAGACATATTGCTTGCAGGTAGAAGCCTGCGATGGAAAAAGACACAGTTGTGTGTTGCTTTTTGATGCTGCCCAATATCTTTTGGGTTCCACCGTCGATCAATAACTCAAATCCACCGCTGAGAAGTTTAGACCATCTGGCATACATGATATAACAATATAAATCGTTATTACTGACTAAATTACTAGGGAAAAAATATTTCTTATGGGAAACTCTTAAACTTGCAATGCTAACTTTAAAAATGATGCGGAAGAAATAATCTAATTACTATTGCAAATTGAAATTAATTAAAGATAAAGAATATATCTATCTGGTCCAAATTGAGAAGAAAGTTGATAACTTGAGAAGGAATTTAGTTTCACAAGAGATACAGGAGGTTAAACAGGTAGCTCTGAGGTCAAATGCCGAAGAATACAAGTCAATGCAGACACGGAGGAAGAGGATGCAAAGAAATAATGTAGGAAATCCCAAAGCAATTCTAACTAAAAAATAAACATAGAAAAGAAATAATAGCTTTCTTTAGTACTAAATAAACTATGAACTTCTATAATAATATTAAGGTTGACTCAATATATATAGTAATTTATGATTCTTTAGTGCATATATTATCACTAAAGGCAGTTGCTCGCAAACCCAGGGAGGTTCTTGAAACTGAAGGAGTAATTGATTGAGACCCATTGCGGGAAGTAGTAGTAATAGTTTCTTTTAAAAAGGTACAAAAGCCATTTCTGGTTATTGTGGAGACAACAATACCATCTAATGTTCCTACATTTTATCCAGCTATCATGTTTATCTCCATTTCAACCTCATTTTAATACCCCTCCATGCCAGACATCTTCCCCTTCTACCATGTCTATCTCCTTATCAATCAATTTGTTGCTGAGTTCCTGGGCCCTTCAGCATATCTTCCCCACAGGAAGTGCTTGCCATTCCATCCTGCAAGAACACCAACAAGGTGAGATTCAACTCCAGAATTATCAGACAAATTTCTTAAAAGAATCAAATCTTGAAGGATAGGTCAGCCTTCAAAAATTTTAATGAACGCATAAGCATGCATCAAGAGAACTCAGGCAAGTTCATAACAAAGCAAATTAGCAAGGCTTATATATCTCTCTTTCTTTTCTGTTCTTTTTTTAATGAATAAAAGCTACACAATAAAGGCAAGTATGTCATATATATCTTATATATGTCAATGAAACAATGTTTGTGACTTTTCAGATGCCTGCACAATACAAGTTTAACTTAAATTCAAGACACATAAACTACGGATAGATCAGTCCATGTTACATATTTTTTCGTAATTGATTCTGTCTCTTGAAATGGTTATGGAGATACAACATTCACAATCAAACTCTATAGAAGGAGATGGTGTATACAAAGTATGGACAACTGGGACACTAAGGCACAAACCCTTCTACAGATGTGCATATAGGGGTCCATCAAAGCTCAATGTCCAAATCTAATGACAAATGTGAGATTTTCTATGGGGAATGGAAAAAGAATCTCCTTTTGTCATGATAATGGGCTAGGACTTGGCCCTTTAAAAGAGTTGTTTCCGGATATGTTTTTTTCTAAGCCTGTCATCAGAGGCTGCAATTGAGGATACTTGGAGTTTGCAAGGCTGGAACTTTTCTTTTAGAAAACTATTGAATGATTGAGAAGTCACTAATCACTAGAGCTATTGAATTTCCTTTTGAAGATTCAGTATAAAGATTCCATTATATGGAAAGGGGTTCGCATGAAAATGATCAGTTCCTTTTGAAGATTCAGTATGAAGATTCCATTATATGTAAAGGGGTTCGCACAAAAGTGATCAGTATATTTTCCTTTTGAACTCCCCCCAGGCAGCAAGTACAAAGTTGTCACTGCAGGAAAATCTGGAAAGCAAAGCTCCATTAAAAGTGATGCACTTTTCTAGGTTTGTGAATAGAACAACATGTCTGATTTATGAATCTCTATAAAGGGTATTTTGTTTTTTTAAAAAAAGTTACATTCTACACATACAAACTATAGACAAAACAATCCAAGTTACATTTTTTCCAGCCCCCGATTGCACAAAAGGAATAGTTAATTGATCTAGTCTTTCTCATAAGAATAAGAGAATGTACAATCAGTACTTCTACGGCTTGGCCTGATGAGTTAACACATTAAAACATTTATCCTCAACAAAACCAAACAAGTATTTCCAACTTAAAAAGGCATAATATTCTAGATAGACAGGAAGATTGATCTTCTACGGATATACATGTACATAAAAGTTCATTGAAAAGGAATAAAAAAATGAGAAAAGAATATACAAATTGTAAATATACTTTGAGAATCACTGCCCAGGTCTGTGGATGCAAATATAAGCAGATCAGCATCATATATAACCGTTCTCATCACCAAATCTTTGGTAAGCATGAACTCCACCAGAGCAATATATTTACCAGACCTACATATAATGGGAAATGCAAATCAATTTCGAATAAAATCATTCCTGGTCAAGGGCACACTTCTACATGTAACCCTTATCCCTTTTCGGATAGATATGTAAGGCAGAAGCTAACCTTTCACTCCCACTTGCAAAGAAATACAATCCTATGTCTTCTTTACCAGGACAATGATTGCTGAATAGATTTTCCCAGAAATCCGCATGCAGAACTAATTCATATTTAAGAGTATCAGGCAATATCTGGGAGAACTCATACACCTTATGCCTAGCTCTAGAAGGAGGATGAGCCTAGATGCAATTATTGAATATTCCTGGTGCAAGTTCTGGAGCACCTAAGATCTAAAAACTTCCCCTAAAATGCAAAGAAGAAGAGAAAGATCAAAAAATATACGAAAACAAACCTATGTTAGTAGTTAACCTGTGTTAGTAATTAATCAGCATTAATGAAGGGTACTTACTTCCTAGGAGCAACTAGAGCAAGATCACAGGGGTGTGACCTAGATAAATTCATCATTCGACTCTCATTCACAACACAGGACTCCTATGCTTCAGAATGGTAGAACCAACTGGACCTACAAAATATGCTCAAGAAGTTTGACTAGTTGCTCCTCTGACCCGGAGTGGATTCTAGGGGAAGGGCAGAGCCTCACCTTGCAGTAGGAAGGTTACATTAGTTGAAGGAAGTATAGATCAGGAAACATACTATGTTTCTTCGATTAGACATTACTTTGAAAATCTTTCCAGAAGCCTTTAACTTGGATCCCTCAAAATGCTCATTTTCTAGTCCATTCGATGAAAACAGTACCCCATTGCCAATATCACATTTTTCACACCACCAATCCACTAGTTCATCTTCGTAATAGCTCAATATGCAATATCTAAAAGGAAGAGAAAAATATAATTTTTTAAATAATAGGAAGAGGGCTAAGTATGCGTAAAAGATAAAATAGTATTTAAGAGAACAAAATGCCACAATATGCTAATAAATGTATTCTTTAAGTGAAACCAAATATATCTGATTCCCTTATGGTCTGTCAATGAAGAATGTCAGAAAGATTAGGCAACTCGAAGAGATCCTTACTCTATGTAAGAGGTAATATCACTTCAATTTAAGCTTATAGTTCTATTCCACTTTTCATCCCTATTTAAATTCTAAAAAAAAGGAAGCAAAGCTGATAATCTAACTAGTTATTTCCTTCAAAAGGCGCAACCCCTTCTGTAAAAAGATCAACTTCTTCCTTACAAATGGCAATTCAACCAAAATAGAAGGTTTGGAGATCCGGACAATGTATGTTTGACGTTTACAAAGAACGTGTAGATATGGCACAAGGCGATAAAGCAAGTACAAATCAGAAAGCCATAGCTTTCAGCTAGTCTGACTACCCTTTCTAGCTAAAAATCGAGAGAGATAGAGAGAACTTACTGGTGCACGATAACAGTTTTACACTTACAGCAAGTAATAATTGCCTCTTGAAAACCTACATCACTACATATTTGACAATTTTTTTCCTGCATGTTCAAAAAAAAAGACAAGAAACTCAGAAGCTGATGACCAACTCTTGGTCCAACTTAAGTGAAGCTCGTATTGAGTTTTCTGGTTTTGGCTATGAATAAGGATCTAGATACTGGAAAATGTCTCCATTCCGATTCCTTTGTCGCATAGAATCAACATTACCATATGCATTCTTACCCTACATTTCTTTAAGAGGTTGTTTCCAATGCTAGAATTTGTGACCTCCTTGTCACATGATAACAACTTTACTCATTATGCATAGGCTTCCATTATGTTACTAGAACAAGTATTTAGATTATATACTCATAAAAAATCATTATTATTCCTATAGAATGCTGCAATCCTTGATAATAAAGAATCCATACCGAGAAGTTAAAACATATTCAAGTTTACACTTGGAAGTATTTATTATGGCATCTATAATCTATGTCAGTGGAACTTTCTATCCATGTAGATATTTACTACTATTCTAATGTTGCATGTTATCCTTTATTTAAGAGTTGAACACTCGTTTATCTATTTTATATAATCATAGCATCTGAATTAGGTTGGACAAGCTAAGTATCGAGCTTTGTCCATCTTTGGAAAAGATATTCAATATTATATTAATCTAAATTACTTTATACATCTTTTTAAGCATCTTAATTAGCTAATACTCTATCAATTTCAACAATATGAATTTTGCAACAAATTGTTTGATGAAACTGCAATTATCAAATTTATAATACATATTTTTGCCAAATATCTTGCAATTTCAACTCAAACTAGAAAAGACATTAAATGTTGCACAAATGATAAGTTTTAGCGCAGCAACATTGATTCAAGTCATACACCCTCCCCCCACACCCAAAAAAAAGAACAATTCTTTCAAACATTTTCAGTTGCCACAATCTGAAAAACATAGACACTAAAACTGAAAATCCTCTAAATCTTGTCTGCGCCTTTTATTTTCCATTTTAAAAACATCGAAGAATTAGCAATTCAAAATATTCTACAATAAACTAGAGTTAAATAAAACATATCTTTCATAAAAATTACTAGTTAAAAATTAAATACTTACCATGTAGACCTGATGAATGTTGTGTGGTTCCTTTTGCATGTGAGAGTGACTGGCAATGCCATCAAGAAATATGGAGATCATCATTATTATCAGCAATGCCCTCAAGTAAAAGTTGGTAAATTACAAGGCTCAACAACAATGTTTGTTGTGGAAATATCATGGATAAACTAACATACAATCGCAAGCAAAGAAAATAGAGAAGAAAAATAGCACAAAGATTTAGCGAAGTTCGGTTATGCCTATCCTCCCCACAAAAACAGAACGAGTTTTCCACTATGAATGAAAAGAAGAAGTTTACGATGCTTTCAAGCCCTTAGGACTATATTGTGGATTCTCTGTAATACTCTAGAATCTCCAACTATATCTCTTATTTATAGATCCCAATTTGTCCCAAACCTATAAGTAAAAGTTCTTCCAAATCCTAGAAGCACAATATGTTCCTTTTCCAAATCTATTAGCACAAGGGTTTCCTACACCAATAGGGACCATAAGTTTCCTAAGATATACAAGAGAAAAATTCAAGACATAATTAATAAATAAACAAAATTCTTCGCTTATTCAACCTTGCCTAAGGCAAAATTTGTAATCGAAAGCTAATAATCAACAACCCAACCAAAAATGAAAATATATTTAAGTGTTTTCGTTTGCCCAATTCCAAATATATACCCTTTGGGGTGGACCTATAGTTTGGGCTAGGGGATTCCATAATATTGGAGGTATCGTGTTCAAAACCCTTTCCAGCGAAAGCAAGGGATTGACCTTCTGGGTCGAGGTCGTCGCATCGGGCTTGCCTAGTGCGAGTTACTCACAATAGTGATTTGTGAGATATTGTATAGGAGCGGGTTGCCCTGTGCACATCCAAAGGGTAGAAAAAAATCCCAATATATCACAGACATTAAACTTATAATACAATATAAAGTTGTAAACTAAAACACATATTAACAACTTATGCACAAGCTAAAGCTTGTGCAATCAAAATTAATGTAAAATAAAGCAAAACAACAACTAATTAAGTTAATACTACTAAGCTTCAAAATTCAACTGATCAATCTGATACGACACCTCTTCTCTCCTTGTTGTCTCTTCCTCACTCTTATACAACTCTGATTCCTTCAAACACTTGAACAACAACAAAACTCGACTTCAGTACAAATTCATTGATAAAATTGAGTTCATAACCTACAAGTACAACAAAAAAAGTTTACACAAAGGCAAAATTGAAGATCTGGTTTGGCAGTGGCGCGATGACCTTAAGCTATAGAACCAACCATCAATTACCAAGAAAATAAAATAAACAAAAAATTTCAAAATCAAAACTTTACCGATTAAGCCAAGAAAGTGGCCAAACTAAAAATTGAGTGGGAAAAAAAAAGGGGAATGGCATGTCAGATTTGACTAAGGAGAAAGACAAAGCTAAATTTGAACGAAGAAAAAAGGTGTGAAACAGCCTTATGCAGCACACTACTTATTTATTTTATCACTCTATCAGGATTATTAGATATTTAATAATATTAAATTTTTAAGAAATAAATAATTAATGTTAAAGAGGAGAATATGTATTTTATACGTTAGTGCAAAGTTCTTCTTTTTTATCGCTAAGATAAGAAGTCCACGTGAAAACACCATCATGAAGAAAAAAGTGATGGTGCATTTGGTATTAAGGAAAATATACTCCACGATTTATTAAAAATTCATACTTTGTAATTAGTCATATCTATGATATCATGAAATATTCCTCAATATATGGTGATAAAGTTCGACTCAATAGTCATTTTTGTGTCAAATGTGTCAAATCAGATCCACATGGTCCTTATTTCTATTTCAATCTCAGACATACTTAGTCCACATCAATATAGCATTATCAAACTTGCATAGTGTCTGATAGTGTGTCACAACCCGAAGCTATGTTCTAGGAGTGACATAGCGAATGGGAACCCGAGAGTCCCCAAACAAACCTCAAAGTATACATATTCACATCATTGGTTTGGAAACGTATACAAATAGTAAACACATATTTTAAGGGACGGGAAAGTAGGACTCACGCTATGGGGATATAATAGGAAAAAGGATTAACATAGATTTACATAACACGTAGGACAAAAACACTAAGGGGCGGGTAAGTATGACTCACTCTATGGGGGCAACTCGGGACATAGGATCTTCCACATTTCTACATCAAACATACATATAAACATATCATAATTCTCATAATCAATCCATAATAGTTATATCCAATAGATAACCATTATCATAAGCTCCAAATACAACACATAACACATAGATCTGATGAGAGTCTACAAGATGTTCAATAATGTGTCTAGACCTAAGATGGACGGGGGCCAAAACATGTGCTGGGCTCACCCTCAAAGTAAAAATGAAAATGGGAACAACATAAGGTAAATAGCTAGTGGCTTGTACTTGGAAGATAGGACTCACAACAACAAATGTTTCAAATCCGATCTAGCCATCAAAACGATGGATGAAAGTAATCTCTGATCCCTACATGGTGAGATTATGTAGGCAAAAGTATGCATTAGTACGTTTGAATGTACTAAGTATACGGGATGCAATGCATGTAACTTACAAAAATTGCACTTCAATGTTAGATGACAAGGCACATAATATAGAAGAGATCATATGTCAGGAGAGTAATATACAATATGACATGAAACCAATGATGCATGAAATGCAAATGATGGTCATATACAGTGAGGATGTGACCATAACCAACATCTCAAGCTCATGCGAGCTATTACATGAATTTGTCCAATGTTGACCTCCCATCGGGTGAGAGAAGATTACTTGCCAAAGGTAATCTACACCACACCTTACGATACAGTCATTTTGTATGTGGTGGCACCTTCCTTACGACCCGGTCATTTTGGAAGGATTTTCTTATCAAAACATATCATATCATATCATAAATGAATAGTCATCCCTTACGACCCAATCATTTTGGTGATGACTACCATTCCTATGTTGGTAGTTCAAGGAAAGGGAGAGAGACCTTTGGGATAGACCTCATGCCCCCAATCCGTTGGTGCTAAGTCAAAACATCCCACAAGAATACTTATACATATACATGCTTTTAAAAGAGGCAATAGTCATTCCAAAATCATTTCAATGCATTCTTAGGCGTAAAGGATAAACACCATTCATAATAATTCATACTTAGGCTCAAATGCCAAAATCATAATTCATAGTCATAATACTCATGCATAGGAATAGCTCATTCATACATACATAGTGGTGCAAGCACCCATAAACTCAAAGATCCATAATCATAGGTATATATGTGATCACATTCTTGTCATAACCAATATCTTATCAAATCATATCATAATACATAATTGGGCTTAACCCACTTCACAATTTCCAAAATTTACAATGTTCATGCATATGTCATGAATGATGTGAGAATAGAATGGGTAATTGAGATTCAATCTAAAATCATCAATATAATATGAAATCAAGTGAAACGTAATTAAATTCACATTTAGAATCATAATATAAATCACCCATGCATAAACAAGCCTTGAAAAAGGACATGCATATTCATATTTTCATAAATCCAATGTAATTCATCATATTATAGTTTAAATCAACTAAAATCATTAAATAAGTACAATCTATACATTAATTGAATGTAATAAGCATGACAATTGAAAGCCAACTTTAAAGTAAGTAAAATTCATGAAATGTGTTGGAAAAGTTTTGGGTCTTTTTGGGTGAAAGGGACAAAAGATAAAAACCCATATACCTAGACCCAATGAAGATCCCAAGAGAAATTTGAAGAAGAATGGTGTTTGCCTTGATCCCCAAGCTTGAATTCCACAAGGGCTCTTGAGAGGAATTTGAGAGTATTTTTCAAATGAGAGGAGTGATTTGATTATTAGGAATGAGATTTAGGTCTTTAGGGAGTGTTACGGTAGCATAGGAAGTCCTAAAAAGTCATTAGAAGAATTAGAGCTTACGAAAATACCATTAATGAAATGGATGGAAAAATTGGTCGTCACCACTTCAAGGAAGGGCACAAGGGCCGTGTGAGGCACGGTCCGTCTGACTGCCCATGATACTATGCTTAGAATATTTTACAAAAAATAATCTAAGTTAGGTTACACTTGAGGCCTCTGTACCGACCCAAGCCTAGGGCCTAGATATGACACGGCGAATGGGGAACCCACCCCAAACAAGCCTCTTAACTTATCATCACATATCCTTGGTCGCGGAAGCATGTAAAAGACATGATGAATAGAATGGGGCATTGGGGCTAAGGGAAGGCTTTGCAACACGTCAAGATCAAGAGCCAGGGAATCATAGCTCATATCATAAATACAAAACTTGTCCAACAAACACCACTACACATATAGATAGAGCGGGGGCCAAGACAAAGTAACAGGGTTCATCGTCAAAATCAAGTAGAACATAGGATAGTATCTCAATACATAGAAAAGAGGAAAAATATAAACCAAAGTCCCCAAAATGGAGGACTCACCAACAAGCTCGGGATAACAATGTCTAGCCACGTGGATGAAGAGGATGAACAACTTGGGCACCGGTTCTTACATGGTTATATCATGTAGCCAAGAATATACATTAGTACATTTGAATGTGCTAAGTATGTGGCATGCAATGCAACAAGAGATAAGCTTCATGGTCAACATGCATAACAATAGGCAATAGGCATACTATAGCAATGTGACATGTATGATCAATGCATAAGTAAAACATGCTTAAGTAATCCATACTCATATAGAATATCATATGTGTAGAAGA
>JAPFFP010042065.1:0-14512 GCA_026153255.1 Solanum medicagineum | reverse complement strand
ATCGTGAGGAGCTCTGGTTCTTGCATGGTAACATCATGTAGGCATTGAGTATGCGTTAGTATGTTTGAATGTACTAAGTATGTAGGATGCAATGCAACAAGAGATAGGCAACATAGTAAAAATGCAAAATCATAAGGAAGGGATAATATATTAACAACATGGCATGCATGATCAATGATTGAAGTAAAATATGTATGTATAGAACATAATGCATGTGTAGGAAGAGACCATATCCATATCGCCCAAGCAAGCTTGCTTGAATTCCAAGGCTTGTCACCCCCTTGGAAGATGATTGAGGTACATACCCCTCAATAAGGTAGTACGGGCGTTCCACCCGAAGGCGATTGAGGTATTTACCTCTCAATAAGGTAATACAGGCTTAACACCTTCCTACAAGGTGATTGAAGCTTAACACCCCCTGAACAAGGTGATTAGGCTTAACACCCCCTAACAAGGTGATTTGGGTTAACACCCCCAACAAGGTGTGGTCAACTTGCAACACCATAAATACTTTTCATGAATTCATCAGATACATACATTTCTTTTTACATGTTTTGCATGTCCGCCTCAGCTTCCTATGTGGTACTTTCAACTTGTTGGTTCCTCCAAAGGACCTTAACGGAAGCTACATCCTTGTTCCTCAACCTCTTCACTTGTTTATCTAAAATTTCTACCAGGACCTCTTCATAAGTCAAATTGTCTTCAACAACACCCACAACACCTAAAGGCACAATAGCACTTGGGTCACCCACACTGTTCCTCAACATAGACACATGGAAGACCGGGTGAACCATATTTATATCATTGGGCAACTCCAACTCATAGGCCACCTTACCAATGCTCCTCAACACTCTATAAGGACCTATAAATCTTGGACTCAATTTACCCTTTTTACCAAAATGAACCACACCCTTCATCGGTGAGACCTTCAAATAGACCAATCACCAACTTAAATTCAAGATCCCTTCTCCTCACATCGGCGTAGGAATTTTGTCTACTTAGGTCTGTTTTCAATCTTTCCCTTATCAACCTCACCTAGCCCATGACCTCCATAAACAAATCCGAGCCTAACAAAGCCATCTCCCCCACCTCAAACCATCCAATCGGGGACTACAACATCTACCATAGAGAGCCTCAAAAGGAGCCATACCAATACTTGAATGATAGCTATTGTTGTAAGCAAACTCAATGAGTGGACATGTTCATCCCAACTACCCTTAAACTCTAAAGCACAAGCTCTAAGCATTTCCTCAAGAGTTTAGATAGTTCTTTTGGCTTTGCTATCCGTTTGAGGGTGAAAGGCCGTACTAAGCTTTACCCTGGTACCAAGATGTCTTTGGAAGGACCTCCAAAAGTGAGAAGTGAATTAAGCACCACGATCCAAAATGATAGACAAAGGAACCCATTTAATCTAACCAACTCATGAATGTACAATTTAGCATAATCTTCATCACCATAAGTAGTTTAGACCGGTAAGAAATGAGCCGACTTTGTCATTCTATCAACCACAACCCAAATAGAGTCAAAATGCTTTCTAGTTTTAGGCAACCCAACCACATAATCCAGGTTACTTTCCTCCCACTTTCAAGTAGGAATCTCTCTATCACGGGCTAGGCCACCCAGCCATTGATGCTCGGCTTTCATTTGTTGGCAATTATGATATCTGAATACAAACTTAGCAATATCTCTCTTCATACCACCCCACCAAAACACTTCCCTCAAATCTCTATACATTTTTGTAAAACCAGGGTGAATAGAATAGGAAGAATTATGAGTCTCTATAAAATCTTCTTTCTCAAGTCATCATCATTAGGCACACACAACCTACCTTGGCACATAAGGGCACCATCTCCCCCTTGGGAGAAAACCTCCACCTTACTATCTCTCACCAAGGCCTTCAACTCTAACAAGGCGGGGTCAAGATCTTACTTTGCCTTCACCTCCTCAATCAATGAAGATTTAGAACCACTTAAAACTACTACACCACCATTATTAACCTCTTCCACCTAACCCCCAATTTAGCCAACCGATGAACCTCTCTAGCCACCTCCTTGCCGCCATTATCAACATGAGCTAGGGTACCCATAGACATCTTACTTAGAGCATCAGCCACAACATTAACCTTACCAGGGTGATAATGCACACTCAAATATAATCTTTAAGAAGCTCTAACCACCTTCTTTGTCTCAACTTGAGATCTTTATTGGTGAACACATATTGGAGACACTTATAATCGGTAAACAGATCATCATAGACCCCATACAAGTAATGACGCCAAATTTTCAAAGCAAATACCACGGCGGCAATTCCAAGATCATCGGTAGGATTGTTCTTTTCCGGCAGCTTAAGTTGTCTACAGGCATAAGCTATCACCTTACCATTTTGTATCAAAACACAACCCAAACCAATTCTTGAGGCATCACAATACACAACAAACCCTTCCAACCCTTCTGGTAGAGACAAGATAGGAACGAAGACAAGTTTATCCTTTAAAGTTTGAAAACTCTTTTCATACTCATTTATCCACACAAATTTTGCCTTCTTTTGGGTTAACTTAGTCATAGGAGAAGCAATAGAAGAGAACTCATTCACAAACCTCCAGTCAATGGTCTAGGCCAATTTCTAATCACCTCCATCTTTCTAGGATCCACCTTGATGCCATCACCTGACACCACCACATGACTTAGAGAGGCAACCTCTTTCAACCAAAACTCATATTTTTCATATTTGACATACAACGTCTCCTCCCTTAAGATTAGCAACACCACCCTCAAGTGATCCCCATGCTCCTTCTTACTATGGGAATAATCAAGATATCATCAATAAATACCACCACAAACAAATCAAGTAAGGTTTAAGGACCCTATTCATAAGATCCATGAAGATAGCTGGTGCATTAGTCAACCCGAAGGACATAACCACAAACTCATAGTGCTCATACCTAGACCGGAAGGCCGTCTTGGGAATGTCACACTCCCTCACTTTCATTTGGTGATACCCAGATCGAGGATCAATCTTAGAGAAGTGACTAGCCCCTTGAAGTTGGTAAAAAAGATCATCAATCCTTGGTAAAGGGTACTTATTCTTCATAGTGACCCTATAAGTTGTTGGTAATCAATGTACATTCTAAGGGAACCATCCTTCTTCTTCACAAATAACACAGTGCACCCCTAGGTGATTGGCTAGGCCTAATAAATCCCTTGTCCAACAAATCCCTCAATTGATCTTTCAAATCCTTTAACTCTGCCGGGGCCATATGGTAACGGGAAATAACAATGGGTTGAGTATTGGGAAGAAGGTCTATGTCAAAATCTATTTCCTTTTCAGGAGGAACACTGGGAAGCTCATCAGGAAAGACATCAAGGAACTCATTAACCACTATAACCGACTCTATAGGAAGGACTTTGGACTCAACATCCCTAACCCTCATAAGATGATAGAGACGCCCCTTAGAAATCAACTTTTGGGCTTTAATGCAAGAAATAAATCTACCCTTGACCACCCACATCATGACTATCCCACTCAAGGATGGGTTCATTAGGGAATTAGAATTTGACCCTACGGGTTCTACAATCAATAGAGGCATAATATGGATGCAACCAATCCATCCCAAGAATGACATCAAAATCCATCATATCAACCTCAACAAAATCACAAGGCAATATTTTATGCAAATGAATATGGGACAATTTTTATAGACTCTTCTAACAATAATGGATGTGCCAATGAGAGTAGACCCTTCATATGGCTCACACAACAATTCGGGTTTAACATGAAGCTTTTTGGCAACAAGAGGAGTAATGAAAGAAAGAGTGGAACCCCGGTCTATCAATGTATACACACCAAAATAAAAAACTTTTAACATACCGATGACGACATTGGGTACCTCATCTACCCCTTGTCTCCCTTGAAGAGCATAGAACTAATTTTGCCTTGGAGCACCCCTTTGTGTGCCTCCTTTACCCTCTTGTTGGCCTCCTCTTCCCCTAGGACCCGCATTTGCACCTTGGCCTTGTGGATGACCTTTTCTACCCTTATTTTGATTGTGAGGACAACAATCATCTTATGACCCACTTCCCCACAACCATAACAAGCATTAGTGTTCCTCAAAATGGACCATTATGGCCTCTACCACACCTTTGGCACTTAGGATAGTCATTGGCAAACCCCCTATTAGAAGAATTGGAAGGCCCTTGACTTGGAGGCTTATGGCCTTGAGGAAACCGGCCACCCTTGGGATTTTTGAATCAACCTTCAAAAAGGGCCCTCATGGCCTCACCCATTCTCCTCTTTATCAACTTTCCCCCCTCTAATTATTTGTCATAGGTCATGAGGCGGGACAAGTTCGTATCACCTATTAACAAGGCGGCACGACATTCTTCATTTACCAAGTCAGACACACCCTTCACAAATTTGTTCATCCTAGACCTTCGCTCAACCACCAATTGTGGAGCATATTTGGAGAGTTGGTTGAACTTGAGAGCATACTCCCTCATACTCATCGACCCTTGCTTTAGATTCACAAATTCCATCATTTTGTCCTCCCTTAGCTCAAGAGGGAAGAACCAGTTGAGAAATGCTGCCTTGAACTCTTCCCAAAAGATGACATTGTTATTCTCTTTCTCCACCTTCAATTGGGTGAACCAAATTTAGGCCACCCTGTTGAGTTGGTAGGCCGCCAACTCCGATTTCTCCTCTAATATAACACCCATAATAGACAACACCTTGTACACCTCATCAATAAATTATTGAGGATCCTCATCCACTTTAGACCCATGGAACTTCGGTGGGTTCATTCTCATAAAATCCCCTACCCTAGAGGCTGGTGTAGGAGCATAAGGAGCTTGGGCCCCTTGGTTAATTGGATTAGTCATGGCATGGGTTAGCATGGAAATAGCATCCCGTAACGCTTCATGGGCCACTCCCCCATCTTGAGGAGCTTGAGGAGTAGGAGGGGCCGGTTGCTCCTCAGGTGAATGAGTTCTCCTTAGTCATCCTCCTAGAATAGGCATGATTTAGCATAGCGAAGAACATTCGTTATAGGAAAAGCCTTACCTTAACTTCTATAGTATGACATAGAGCATGAAGAAGGGAAACATTTCCTAAAACGCCTCAGAGCCCTTTGCTCATAGTTGTGGTGCCCATGAATAAGACTCTAACAGACGTAGTGTGTTGGATTCCGAGGATCATTAACAACCTAGGGCTTTAATACAAAGTTTGTCATGATCAAAGCCTAGGACTGATGATGTTCACACTCTAATAAAAAAGCGGTCGCTATCAGTAATTAACCTAACCAAGGTTAGGGTCAAATCCACAGGGAATACAGGGCTTAACTATAAGATTTCACTACTAATCATTCTTAGTATATATAAGTACAATCTCTAGATGGGGGGGGGGGGCGTTTGTTGTGATTCAAATAACAACTTAAAATGAACACTAATTAAATATTCGAGAAAATACTCAATTTTGGGAACAACTTGGGAATTTGTGTTCCCCATGGTTCGTTGACTCAATTACCCTAGGTAACATAACTACGATTAGTGAATCGTATGCAGGACGGTAACTTAAGTTCTTCCAGACTTCTTGTGAAGGTGAAGGTCAAATTTCACCATGGTGCTTGGTTGGATACCATGGCATGCCAACTAATCGTTACCTATTGTCCCAGTCAACCTCCCCTTGGTCAGGTTTGGCCGATTAGACGGGAACACATCAATTGAATCCTGTCATCTACTTCCCTTTTCCTATTCGTCACTACCTTGGTCGGGATCGTGATAGTAGGAAGGGTTTGGTGTTGGACACCACCAAACAACATTAATCATGAAGGGAAATAGATAAATACATGCAAAACTCCAATCATAAATATGCACAAAACCTAGGTCATCTTAAGTCAACTACCCATGGTTACCACAACCCCAAGTTGTGGATGCTTAGCTACTCTTGGCTAAGATAGAACACACAAAAATGCAAATAATAGACATAGTTAAGAGTTTCACCAATAACAATGGAGGAGATAGGCACCACAAGTTGCAAACTCACAAGCTTGATTGATCAACAATGAGTACAAGGCAAGATTTGCAATTCCCAAAATGAGTTTTCCCAAAGAGAACACTAATCTACCTAAAACCTAAGAAAAGCTTCAAAAATATATTGGAGTAATGTCTACGGTTCGAACTCTCATAAAAATAACCTAACTTAAACTATATATAGTGTGTACAATATAACCCTAGAAATCAAAGAGAAACGACGGATGACATCTGATAAATTTTGCAGTTATGACTCGTAGGTTGGCCTACGAGTCATAGTTGGGGTCTCATATCAGGTTCTTGGCATCTTGGACTGAATTGGTACGACCCATAGGTACGAGACATTACTTGAGCTATGACTCGTATGTTGGTCTCGTAGTCTTGGTCTTCTGTTTTTTGTCCAATATTTTGGCTCTCTGATTCTTGCTACGATTTCACTTATATGAGTTGTAGTGTGTTTTATGACTCGTAGGCTGGGGCTCGTAGGGGTGACCTTCATTTGGCAGATTTCTGAATTTTGGTATCTGATTCCTTCTATGACACCACCCTATGACTCGTAGGAGGGCTCGTATGGCCTATGCTTCAGTAAAATCTACAAATTTTCTTCAAAATCATGCCAAACTAACTTTTCTGCAAGATTAACACAAAAACACATCAAAACACTAAAAAGTCGCTTTAAGAACTAACAAAATCCCTTATTTTAGGCACTAAATGTAATGCATTATGACAACTCATCAACACCCTCAACTTAGAATTGTTGCTTGTCCTCAAACGACGACTCAATCTACACAGAAAAAGAGAAATACATAGCAACTAGACTAATAGCATGTATATATCAAATTCTCTAATTCAGGTACCCCACTACGATTTTCAAAAAAGGATTGTAAAAATATTTCACAAACAAGAACATAATGGGATATCTGGCAATCCAACCATGATAAGCTAAGGAGCATCAACCTTCCACAATCAATGGCATAGTCATTTGCTAATCAAGTAGTGCAAATGCGCTCACTAGAAAGAAGTCCCTTATACACACTCAAGCACATTCAGAAATCAGGGATTGAGGAAGCATTCTCACTCTCACAATTGAAAGTCATGCACAATGACTAACACCATAAGCTTTCCCTTATACTCATCTTTCAGCTCGGTAACAAAGTAGATTTGGATCACTTTAGGACTTAAGAGCTTGTAAAATAGGTTCATAGTGCTTTGGTATGGTATTTTAGGCATTTAGTGACTAAAAGCTATCCTTGAACATGCTTACCACTTTTACCTTTACAACCCATAAAAATTTCACTAATTCCTTCCTTATTCCACCATTTTAAGCTTTTCCCGGGCTGTTCTTTCACTTTTTACAGTTGTGCCTCAATTTCAAACTCATTTTTGCACATCTTTTCTGATTAGGGCACTTTTTCTTTTCTTTTCTTCACCCGGCTCATGATTAATTATTTTCTTTCTTTTCACCCCAACTAATCACCTTATTTTTGTTACTTTACCACAATAAGGGCCACTTTCAACTTAGGCTTTTAGCCTAAGGTGAACTACACAACCTCTATGTCTCAAACCAGGGCCACCAATGTAGCCACCCTCAACTTAGAATTTTAGCCTCAATCAAGGTTCACTTCTTCAAGGATAGATCAGGGCCAATATCAGGGTATTTCATCAAATAAGGTTAAGTCAGCAAGGTGTAAAGAAAGAATGAGTGCATGAGAAGCTCAAACATTCGGAGCAAGGGATTCACTAGTTCATTTTGTAGGCAATTTAGGCAAAAGTGGGCTTCCTATCAGAATAAAGGCCTAAGATCACATCCAAGTCAACTAAGTCACTGAAAACCAAGCTTAGAGTACGAGGGAAAGTTCTCAGTCCATATAAAATGCATGAAGCAGCAAAATAAGCTCACAACACACAGGGCAATTACATCCACAATCAAGTATAGACTTACAGGTCATGCTTTCAGTCTCAGCTTACCTTCACAATATCAGAACAAACATTACCAGATGCTCAAAAATATATGAATGCATCAATAATCACAACCTCAAAAATTTTAAGGGTACCCAATTTTGCATCAAAAGTTTAAAGAAAATTTAAGAACTATATATATGCCACAAGATAACATTACAATGCACTTACAAATTATCTATACTTCCTAAACATGCCGGTTCAACAAACAAATAAACATCCACAAGGAAAAAGAAACATGACAAGAAAATCTTGGGATCAAAAATAGGGGAAGTTATGGACATGAGGCTACTTAGACTTCACCTTAATCCATAACTTCCACCACCCCACCAAAAGATGATACTTTGTCCTCAAAGTAAAGACAAAAATAAAATAATTAAAAAAAGTACGATAACATAGAAATATATACATACTTTCATGAAAACCAAAAATAAACATCCAAAATAGAAGCAAAAATAACGTCCAACATAAACATATTTAAACTCAACCAAAAATCAACTAATAAAGAGATTGTCTAAAAGAGAACAAAGTATCCAATATGTCAAGATAAGAACTGGGGTCAAAAGAAGTCAAACATCTTGGTGCATCAAGCACTGGTCTCGGGCTGATCAGTGGGGTCCTGGGGCTGACTCTCCTCCTATGCTGCAGTGCCGGAAGTACCCTCTCCAGGCGGTGTGTGTTATGCTCTCTCTCTCTCTCTACATAGCCGTTAACAGAATCGACTCCTGCACCACCTCCTCCGATATGGGCTCCTCCTCCTGTCTTGGCTTCTTCAGGGCTAGATCTAGGTCAACATGCTCTAGAGGCCTCTTCCCTCAGGTGTTCGGACAGTCGGTGAGCCAATCAAATGCCTCATCATCTACCGATGCTACCTCTGGGGCTGGAGCAAGAACTACCAACAGTTGTAATAAATTGGCCTTGAAGTTGTCCAACTCCTCAGTGAATGCACTCACATCAGCAGGCCTAGCTCCCTCGAGCCTCTTCTGAACTCTTGCCTCAAATGCGTTGATCCTGCTCCAAGTCCAATTTTTACAGATCTTCAGTCCTTTCACTTTTTACCTGCAAACTAAGTCTCAAAGCACAAAAATCCTCAAACTTATTACACTTGCGTCATTGTGTCTATCTTTAAATATAACTACTACTACTACTACTACTACTCTAAGTCTCAAACAAACAAATATTTAGAAAAATACTTGGGTTGCCTCCCAAGAAGTGCCGTGTTTAATGTCGTGGCTCGACTTTGTCATCATTCTTTGTCAACTATCATCGAGTGTACACACCACACTCTTGCATTCATCTGGTGTTTCATGGATTGGTGAATATCGAAAAAAACTTCTGCATCATTAACCCTGAACCGCAGCTTACCTGAATCCATATCCACTAGTGCTCTCCCAGTGGCCAAAAAAGGTCTCCCAAAAATGATGGCACCTCAAAATCAACTTCGCAGTCGAGGATCACAAAATTTGCGGAAAGATGAACTTATCGACTTTAACAAGCACATCCAAAAGGATTCACTCCGGCTTTTTAATAGTTCAATCTGCCATAAGCAACCTCATTTATGTTGGGGTAGGAGTACCAAGGCCAACCTTTTTGAACACAGCAAGAGGCATTAAATTAATACTTCCTCCTAAGTTGCATAATGCTCTTGCAAATTCAATGTTGCCGATAGTGCAAGGTATGGTGAATGCCCCGGGGTCCTCCCGCTTTTGAGCAAGACATTTAGTCATAATTGCACTACATTGTTGGTGTTCTTGGGAGAACTTGGCTCAAAGTGTGTTTCTTGGTAACTAAGTCCTTCATATATTTAGCATATTCGGGCATTTTCTCCAATGCTTTTAGGAGAGGGATGTTGATGGAAAGTTGCTTCAACATTGAGAGGAAGTGTTTGAATTTATCCTACTCTTCCTTCTTTTTGAGCCTTTAAGGGAATGGAGGAGGAGGTTTTGGGATGGATTTCACTTTGAAATGCTCCCTTATCTCTTCTTGTTGCATCCCAACACCCTTCGGGTCTTCTCCCTCAACTTTAGCTTCACTATCAAGACCCTTCTCGATGACTTCATCTACCATAATCGGCATAGGGGGATCTATTATGCTCTTTCCACTCCGAGTCATCACCGCCATGCAATGCCCTTCATTTTTAGGATTCTGAACCTTATTTCTTGGTAGGGTGCCCTTTTGGCATTGGTTCAATTGTGAAGACACTTGCCCAAACTATTGTTCAAGTTCCTTGATTGCCACTGAATGAGACTCTGTCTTTTGATTGATACTAGAGATATCTGCTTTCATTCCCTTTAGGCTCTCATCTTGATGGTCTGTTCACTTCAACAACTTTTCAAACATATCCTCGATCCTAGAATTGCTTGATCCAGTATCACGATTGTGTGGTGGCACATAAGGACCATTTTGTAGCCTTCCGATCTACCTTATTCTACATCTGGCACACTCTCTCTCTCATAATATCCACCCCTATTATCTCTATACATCCCATCACGATTGAAGTTCCTACCTTGTTTCCCGGAACCTTGCCTCTAATAGTTTGAATTGGACCCTTGGGGGTTGTTTCGGAAACCCGTTGCTTGGTTGTTTACATAACAGGCATCCTCATCAAAGAATTGATCATCATATGCAGGAGTAATTGGGGGTTGGTGAGCTATTTCCTTCAGACTAGCTTGGTTTTGCTTCAAAACCAAATCCATGCTCGTACGGAGTTGAGCAAGTTGCTCCATGATCTCTTCATTCACTTTTGCTTGCAAACTATTTGTGGTAATCACACAAGAATTATTTGTATTACCACACTTACTCTAACCCCATGCTCTGTTGGTATTCAACACTTGCTCCATTCTTTCTGCCACTAGCTCAAACGGTTGATCAAGGAAAATACCTCCCATGATCGTGTTGGCGTAAGCTTTGCTTTTATCATCTAATTCTCTATAGAAGATCTCGACCAAAGCATCATGAACAATTTTGTGGTCAGGGATCATCCTCAAGCATTTGGTGAATCTCTCCTATGTTGCGCTAAAAGAGTCTCCAGGAAATAGCTCGAAGTTATTAATTTGGTCCTTAAGCTTCAGCTTCTTCGACGTTGGGAAATATATTTCTAAGAGCACCCTCTGAAGCTTAGCCCAACTCGTGATGGTACCTGGAGGAAGTTCAGACAACCATATCGCTACATTGTCAGTCAGTGACAACGGGAACACCCTCAATCCAATAGTGTCAATAGAAATATTTTGTGTCCCCATGACACTTTTGCACATGAAGACGACATTTTGGAGATGACGGTGGGGATCCTCTGACGGTAACCCGATGAATAGGCCATGGTTTTGGAGCATCTAGAGCAATACACTTGATACCGCAAACTTAGCATCTGCCGGTAGAGGGGGAAGTACTATGGAATCGGTAACATCCATCTCCATAGGGTTTAATCGGTATTGATTCTAGCTGTAAGCATTTGCATTGAAATCTCTAATCTATGGTCGGTTAATCCTTGATGGTGGATTCTCCTCTCTTCTTAAGTCGTCCTCATTTGCATGCATATCCTCCTCAACATCAATGTCCTCATTCACTCAAGCCATCCTTCTTGGTAGTCGATGGATCTCCAAATTTAGTGGGCTTAAGGGATTGCCTTGGCTCCTTGTGTTGGGCATACAACCTAGTACACCCTGCAAAGGAAATCAAACAACAAAAACAAAAAAAAAAGTAAATTACAAAAGAGTCTAGAAATCAATACTAGAACTAACTAATAGTGAATTCAAGTCAAAACCTAGCCGTATTACTCTGCAACGACGCCATAATTCTATGATGATGTTCACGCTCCAATAAGAAAGCGGTCGCTGTCAGTAATTAACCTAACCGAGGTTAGGGTCAAATCCACAGGGAATACAGGGCTTGACAATAAGATTTCACTACTAATCATTCCTAGTATCTATAACTACAATCTCTAGATGGGCGAGGTGTTATTGTGATTCAAAGAACAACTTAAAATGAACACTAATTAAAATTCGGGAAAATACTCAATTTCAGGAACAACTTGGGAGTTTTCATTCCCCGTGGTTCATTGACTCAATTACCCTAGTTAACATAACTACAATTAGTGAATTGCATGCAGGATGGTAACTTAAGTTCTTCCGGCCCTTTTGTGAAGGTGAAGGTCAAATTTCACCATGGCGCTTGGTCGGTTACCATCGCATGCCAACTAACTGTTACCTATTTTCCCAGTCAACCTCCCCTTGATCAGGTTTGGCCGATTAGATAAGAACATATCAACTGAATCCTGTCATCTACTTCCGTTTTCCTATTTGTCACTACCTTGGTCGGGATCGTGATAGTAGGCAGGGTTTGGTGTTGGCCACCACAAACAACATTAATCATGAAGGAAAACAGATAATACATGCAATGTAAATATGTACAAAACCTAGGTCATCTTAAGTCAACTACCCATGGTTCCCACAACCCCAAGTTGTGGGTGCTTAGCTACTCATGGCTAAGATAGAACACACAAAAATGCAAATAATAGACATAGTTGAGAGTTTCACCAATAATAATGGAAGAGATAGGCACAACAAGTTGCAAACTCACAAGCTTGATTGATCAACAATGAGTACAAGACAAGATTTGCAATTTCCAAAATGATTTTTCCCAAAGAGAACACTAATCTACCATAAAACCTAAGAAAAGCTTCAAAAATATATTGGAGTAATGTCTACTGTTTGAACTCTCTTCAAAATAACCTAGCTTAAACTATATATAGTATGTACAAAATAACCATAGAAATCAAATAAAAAAGACAGTTGGCATCTGATAAATTTCGCAGTTACGACTTGTAGGTTGGCTACGAGTCGTAGTTGGGGTCTCATATCAGGTTCTTTGCATCTTGGACTGAACTGGTAAGACTTGTAGGTATGAGTCGTTACTTGAGCTATGACTCATATGTTGGTCTCATAGTCTTGGTCTTCAATTTTTGGTGCAATATTTTAGCTCTCTGATTCTTGCTACGAGTTCACCTATACGAGTCATAGTATGTCTTACGACTCGTAGCCTGGGGCTCGTAGGGGTGACCATCACTTGACAGGTTTCTGATTTTTGGTCTCTGATTCCTGCTACGACACCACCCTATGACTCTTAGCATAAGCTATGACTCATAAGAGGGCTCGTATGGCCTATGCTTCAGCAAAATCTGCAACTTTTCTTCAAAATCATGCCAACCTAACTTTTCTGCAAGATTAACACAAAAACACATCAAAACACTAAAAAGTTGCTTTGAGAACTCACAAAATCACTTGTTTTAGGCACCAAATGTGTTGTATTATGAGAGCACATCAAGGGCCTAGACGTAACACAATGAATGGGAACTTGAAGGGACCCCAAATAAGCCTCTTAGCATATCATTTACACATCCTTGGTCGCGGAAACAATTAAACAACAACAAGAGAGTGTAAAGAGGGAAAATGGGACTAAGGGAAGTCTTTGATAGCATAAAAAAAGGACACTCAAGGGTCAAGATCATAACTTAATTACATCACTTGTCCAATAACATCACTAGCATAGATTGGATGGGTGTCAAGACATTTTCCAGGCTCACCCTCATCATACTAAAGTTCAATACAATGAAATGACATAAGCAAGAGTAACATAGCTAGTGTCCCCAAACTTGAGGACTCACTAAAGCTTATCTTCAAGATGTCAAATCTAGCCTCGTGGAGGATGATCGAGAGGAGCTTCAGTTCCTACATGGTAACATCATGTAGGCATAGAGTATGCGTTAGTACATTTGAATGTACTAAATATATAGGATGCAATGCAACAAGAGATAGGCAACACAGTCAAAATGCATAATCATAAGCAAGGGATAGTATATATTAACAACATCGCATGCATGATCAATGCTTGAAGTAAAAAATGCTTGTATAGAATATAATATATGTGTAGAAAGAGATCATATCCATAGAGACCAAGCAAGATTTGCTTGAACTCCAAGGCTTGCCACCCCCTTGGAAGGTGATTGAGGTATATATCCCTCAACAAGCTAGTATGGGTGTGCCACCCCTAATAAGGCGATTGAGGTACATACCCTCAACAAGCTAGTACGGCGTTACCACCCCCAGACAAGGCGATTGAGGAATTTACCCATCAATAAGGTAGTATGGGCTTAACACCCCCTGACAAGGTGATTTAGGCTTAACACCCCCTCAACAAGGTGATTGGGCTTAACACCCCCCAACAAGGTGATTGGGCTTAATACCCCCAACAACGTGTGGTCAACTTGCAACACCATAGATACTTTTCATGAATTCATCACATACATACATTCCTTTCTTCATCATAAAGTCACTTGACTCATAGGCCATGCAATAGATCATCAATAACTCAAGAATCCTTAATCGGACATTTTACCAAACCTTTGGTGGGTGTGTAATGTGTCACACCCCAAGACCCGTTAGGGTGGACTGGCACCCGTTGCCGATAAGGCCCGGGAGAACCAACCTGTGCTATACGTTTACTATGCTTGTCACATGGGATTTGTACCTCTAGCA
>JAPFFP010042064.1:0-14512 GCA_026153255.1 Solanum medicagineum | reverse complement strand
AACCCACTTGACTAATTAGGCCCAAACTAAGTGAAGAGGAATTAGGAAAATGGGCAGCCAAGGCCCATCAACTTTGAAACCCAATTAGGCCGAAGTGAAAGGGACAATCTACTGCATAACCACCTTGATAATGTGAGTCTTAAACCACAAAATAAAGTTGGACAAAGGCTCCTTTAAAAAGGCTTACAAGTAGCACCTTTAAGTCATTCTTAACTTGGAAAAAAAAAATCAGCTTTCACAAGCTTTTTCTCTACACTTTCTTAACCTAGCAAAGCAGCCACAAGGAGACTTTTAGGGTTCTTAGATAAGCCCTACACCTTGAAGGTAATGGTAAGTAAGTTTACTTATATGTTTAGTATGGTTTTCTTATGAAAAACAAGAGACTATGTTGGTTATGTTTATGCTGAAATTGTTGGGCAGCATATGTTCCAAAAGTTGTTCTACATTTTTCTTGTTTATTTGGAAGCTTTTCTCTTTTTGGTTGGATTAATTATGAAGGGAGGCTATTGTTCTTAATGAGTATGGGTTCTATAATGATGTATAAGGATGCTTCACCATTTTTACAGTCCCACGAAAGTGAGTTCTTGTGTGAGTTCTTGTGTGATATCGTAATTGTGGGCTGATTGATTGAGGGCTATGGTGTCACGTCCTCCACCTATTTTGAGGACTATTTTTGAACTATTTTGGAACTGATTTTATGTGCCTATATGGTGGGGACAGTTTGGTTAATGTTGGAACAGGTTTGGAATTGCCGACGTGAAAATGTAGCGAAGGGATGTAACATTATGCCGTCTATTTGTATGTTGCGTAGCATTGTTATATGTTGTGCTTTGTGGGCTATTTTAAGATTGTTGTGGCACTATACAGGGCTAAACAAGATATGTATATGAGAATGTGTATTAGAAAATATGATTAGAGGCGGAAAGGTTGAAGGAATACACTCGGGTTTATAATTATGCGCTTGCTGCCCGTGTGTTGTTTTTTTAAAAGATCGGGTTGCCAAAATGTATCTATTGGCTGCTAATGCTAGTTTTATCACCTACCATGTTGTATATAAATATTTGGAGGAAGGGAAGGTTATCTCGAGGTAATAGCGAGGTTGTATGGCGAGGTATGTAAGGCTACTTGATTTCTTATTACTTGACATGAAATCTAGATCCTTCCTTGGCACATAAAGGCACTTACCAACTCCGACACAACTATTAACCGTATCTTCACTCTTTCACATGTTCATATGCTCCCATACGTAGTCACCTTTAAATCTACATACATACGGGGATACCAAGTTACATGGGTTCTTGTTGCTAAATAAAGTTCATGAGTTGTTTCATCTCATACGCATTTCATTATTTGTGTAACATACTCTTTTCATTGTCATATTGTCTTGTATGATTATCTACATATCACATGCTATATATACATCCCTACAGCTCCAATATTGTGACCACCAAAAGAATCATCTCAAAAGTAATTGAAAGGTAAAGTATATTGCTTATTGATGGGTGGTAACCCGAGGGGTGGAAGAATCACCTGCCAGGGTCGATCCTATCATGGGGGGTAGCCCAAGGAGTTAAAGGAAAAGCCTAGCCAGGGTTGGTCCCGATATAGATTTACCACTGATCAGTTGGTCATTTGTATTACATGTTGTGCACAGATTATACAGTAAAGGTAAAGTAATAAAAAGAACATAAAGTACATGATCCCACAGTATAACTAAAGGTAGTCTCTTATCCTACACCAGTGCATAGTTTCATTTGAGTTGTTACTTTATACACAGTATTTCCTGCCTTACATATTCAGTACATTTTCTCGTACTGACATCCCTTACGAGGGACCTGCATTTCATGCTGTAGGTACAGGTGCTAGTAGATCTCCCCAGTAGGAGTACAACAGTAGGAGTACAGGATATCCAGCTGCTATTACCAACCCCCAGGTTGCTTCGGAGCTTTGTGTGTGTCTAGAGCTTATATTTTTGTATTGTACAGTTAGTCGAGGTGGGGATTGTCCCGACCCTTATCAGATACTTTTCCTTAGCTAGAGGCTTTGTACACTATGTAAATTAAAGTGTGGTCATATCTCATACTTTAAACACTGTGACCCAACGGCCTAGCCATATGCGTTTTCTTTTGGCTTGTTATCACTGTTTATTTTCTTAAGGGCATGTCAAATATAGAAATCCCTTATAATATGTATAGAAAGTGCATGGATACAGGTTGGTTCTCCCGAGCCTCATTGGCAACAAATGTCAGTCCACACTAACGGGACTTTAGGCGTGACATAGATATGGTCGACTTCGATGTTATTCTAGGCATAGACTGGCTTCATGCTTGTTATGCTTCGATTGATTGTAGAACTAGAATTGTCAAGTTTCAGTTTTCAAATGAGTTATTCTTGGAATAGAAGGGTAGCTCGGGTGTGCCTAAGGGTCGTTTCATCTCATACCTTAAGGCTAGAAAGTTAATCTCCAAGGGCTATATTTACCATATGGTCAGAGTTAAAGATTATAGTGTTGAGACACCCTCTCTTCAATCTGTTCCAATTGTAAACAAGTTTCCTGAAGTCTTTTTGGATGATATACCCGGAGTCTCTCCCGATAGGGAGATAGACTTTGGGATAGATGTCCTTCCAGATGCCCAGCCCATATCAATTCCATCATATAAAATGGCCCCAACAGAATTGAAAGAGTTAAACGAGCAGTTAAAGGACCTTCTAAAAAAGGGTTTCATTAGACCAAGTGTCTCTCCTTGGGTTACTCCAATCCTATTCATGCGAAAGAAGGATGGTCCTTAGATTGTGCATAGACTACCGTCAGTTAAACAAGGTCACCATAAAGAACAAATATCCCCTTCCCAGAATTGATGACTTGTTTGACCAGCTTCAGGGTGCCACTTGTTTCTCCAAAATAGATCTCATATCCAGCTATTATCAATTGAAAGTCAGAGAAAGTGATATCCAAAAGACAACTTTCAGAACTCGATATGGACACTATGAATTTTTGGTCATGTCATTTGGCCTAACTAATGCCCCTACAGTTTTCGTGGACTTTATGAATTGAGTATTGAGGCAGTACCTAGATATGTTTGTCATTATGTTCATTGATAACATTCTAATCTACTTCAAAACTTAGGAGGAACATGTCAGTCATCTTAGGATTGTCCTCCGAACCCTTAAAGACCATAAGTTATATGCCAAGTTTTCCAAATGTGAATTTGGTTAGCATCTGTTGAATTTCGAGGCGATATTGTACTGGGAGAAGGTATTAAAGTTGATTCCCAAAAGATTGAGGCAGTGAAGCACTGGCCAAGGCCCACAACTCCAATAGACATAAAGAGTTTCTTGGGTATGGCAGGTTACGACAAGCGTTTTGTAGCGGGATTTTCTTCTATCTCAGCTCCTTTGACCAAGTTGACCCAGAAGAAGGTTAAATTCCAGTAATCAGAGGCTTGTGAGAAGAGTTTTCAAGAATTGAAAACTAGGTTGACTACAACTCTGGTTTTGTCCCTATCCGAGGTAACGGAAGGCTTTGTTGTATACTGTGATAATTCGAGAGTTGGCCTGGGGTGTGTACTAATGCATAGAGACAAGGTGATAGCATATGCCTCCAGACAACTTGAAACTCATAAGAAGAATTATCCAACTCATGATCTTGCTCTCAAAATTTGGAGACACTATCTCTATGGTGGGCATATAGATATGTTCACCGACCACAAGAGCTTGCAGTATGCATTCAGTCAAAAAGAGTTGAACCTGAGGTAGAGAAGATGGTTAGAGTTGTTGAAGGACTACGATATGAGCATCCTTTATCATCCAGGTAAAGCTGCCCAGTTCATAGCACAGTTTTGGAAGTCCTTTCAGAAAGGGCTTGACATGAAGGTGAATCTTAGTACAACTTTCCAATCTAAGTAGACGGGCAGGCGGAGCGGACCATACAGACTCTTGAAGACATGTTACAGGCATGTAACATAGACTTCAAAGGTAACTGGGATAATCATCTACCTTTGATTGGATTTTCTTATAATAATAGTTTCTAAGCTAGCATACAGATGGCTCCATATGAGGCCCTTTATGGGCAGAGATGTAGATCGCCTATTGGGTGGTTTGAGATTGGTGAAGCTAGATTGATAGGGCCCGATTTTGTCCACTAAGCCATAGAGAAGGTGAAAATCATTCAAGAGAGGTTGAAAACCTCGCAAAGCCGTCAAAAATCATAAATTGATGTTAGGAGAAGGGACTTAGAGTTTGAGGTAAATGATTGGGTGTACTTGAAAGTTTCACCTATGAAGGGTGTTTTGAGATTTGGAAGGAAAGGAAAGCTAAGCCCATGATATATTGTTCCTTATCAGATTGTGAGAAAAATTGGTTATATTGCATATGAGTTGGAGTTACCAGCAGAGTTGGGTGCTATACATCCGGTATTCCATATTTCCATGCTTAAGAAATGCTTGGGAGATCCCTCCCTAGTTGTTCCTATTGAGAGTGTAGGGATTAAAGATAGTTTATCCTATGAAGAGGTTCGGTTCAAATTCTTGACCGTCAAGTTTGTAAATTGAGAACCAAAGAGATTGCTTCGGTTAAAGTGCTATGGAGAAATCAACTCACTGAAGAAGCTACATGGAAAGCAGACGAAGATATGAAAGCAAAATGTCCGCACTTGTTTGTGCCTCTCAATGTGGATCTTGAAGGTAAATTTTCACTCTTCATCTCAAAGATTTGCACTTCATTTTGTTTGATTAACCTTGTATGCTTTGAGTTAATTCATAACATCGTTATCATTCGAGAACGAATGATCCTAAGGAGGAGATATTGTGACACCCAACGAAATTACCAAAATACCCCTCGTTGTGAGACGTGTGTGTAATGCATCTTCCATGCTCCATTTGTGAATTCGAGACCAGATTTGCAATCAGCACGAAACATTGAGTGGGAAAATGGCCTCATTCAAATTTTAGAGCAATCAAATCAAAAAATCATTTTTCAATCTGAAAATCGAAATACTGTGAGTATGCGTCAGGGCTGCGACGCACCCTGATTGCTAACCCAGACTCATATTTTTTTTATATTTTTTGACAGGGATTAGAAAACTCGTTCAGAAAATTTTTGATAGACAAAGCACATGTGCGTGCCAGGTCTGCGGTCCCCCGAAGTTCAAAATTTTAAAATTTTTCGAAGGGCATTCCAAACATTTCTTCACCCATCCTAGACCAATACCTGTCGTTTTAAAATCATTTTTTCCCTAAAATTCTATAATCCACTCAATTTCTTTCACTTTTCCAGGAACATCATTCAGAAACAACGGTTAGGCAAAGAAAGAAAGGTTAAGGCTTGGCAAAGGCTCTGCAAATTTTTAAGAAAATTCGTGCCCAGGTATGTAAGGCCATCTAAAAATTTCTCTTTTTGAAGTTATTTCATGTCCTTAGAACGAACCTTAGCCAAGAACCAAGTTTGTTTCATTCTTGTGCAGTACAGTGATATACTAAGGTTTTCTCATGAAAATTTTATCAAAATTACTATTCCTATTTTCAGAATTTCATTGTTGAGCATGTTTCCTTACGTCATGAAGTGTATTACAGTACAAGAATTATGATTGATTGAGAATTATTTTCCTAGCATGTTTTGACTTGCACTGAAGAATGATTATTTTACTACCAACTTGTAACCATACTTATGTACAGTGAGATAACAGATTTTTTCTTGAGATTAAATTATGAAACAAGTTCAGAAACGCTAGTTTAAAGAAAAATTCAGAGCCAAGGCTCCAAGCAGTATATTTTCAGTTACCCCTAGAGTGGGATATGTTTTTAGTTATAAGCATTATAAGAGTTATTTTGGGAGTAGTATTGAGCACCGATATGAGTGAGAGTAATAATAACCTGAAATCATAAACTACCTTGCTAGCGTAGGATAGGATTGTACCAAGGTACAACTCTTCACTTGCCACTGAGATGGCCAGTTTTGGGATGGATCCACTCCCCTAGTTTTCGTTCCTTGCCCCAGCAAAGTATGGGACGGCTCTGGCAGCATGGGCAAGACGTTGTATCATCATGAAGCTCATAGTGGTGGTTGTCGATTAGAGAAACTCCATAAGTTAAAGCAAGATGGTTTCTACATATAGACTTTCAGTATATGTTCCATTTTCAGCATGTATTGCATTATTACTTATGCTATCTTGTTTTGAGATATATTGTATCTACTTTCAGTATAGTACCTTATCCCATGTTTCCATTTTGGCTATTTTACATACCATACATTCTACGTACTGACGTCCTCTAGACCTGCATCATTTTATGATGAAAACGCAGGTGACAGAGTCCCTTAGCAGACGCTCCGTTGAGGACCAGCATTTCCATCTAGCTATTGGTAAGGCCTCTTACCAGCCAGGGGCTTGGAGTCATTGTCTATGTTTTCTTTCTTAGCATTTATTTTCACAAGTTGGTCAAATTACTAGTTAGAGGTTCCATGGACTGTGTGTATTAAGAATTTCAGACCATCTTTTCAGTTGTGGATGAGACATTGTACTGTTTAGTTTATTCAGACATTTCAGTATTCTCAGTTTATTATATGTAAATCTTTCCTTTATTAATTGAGTCTTCCACTGAGCTTGGTAGCTAGGCCAAGTGGTTCGCTTAGGACCAGAAAAGGTTCTGGGTGCCGGCCACGCTTAGGGTGTAAACTCGAGGGTGTGACAGAACTCAATATCTAGAATTTAAACTTTATCTCCAACATCATTATTAGGCACGAATACTATCACAGACTTGCATACTCAAGTACGCAGAGGCTCAAAAGGAACATAAATATTCCTATCAAGACTGGAAAGCAGGATCACTTAAAGAGCTTGGAATGAAAGATCATTAGCACGACTCAATCAAGAAATCTTATCTGAGAACATTCGTAATGAAGTACGATCTCCCTCATCTATCAAGACTCATTCTAAGTTCACAGAACTATACGTAGTGTAAAACTCAAGTCATATCTCATTCAACATAGGACTGGAAACTTTTGGATCCATTGATTAAGATCAGAATTATCGAATGAAGTCATTGCTTCTCATCCTCGAAACTCAACATGCACGGGCATCAGCATGGTGTGCATGGGACTAGGCCATAGGCATGATAGTCATACACTAGACGGGATTAGAGTGTCTCCTTAACTGAAGTATAAAGACTATATGAGATGGAAAAGAATTGATATCTCATCTTGATCATCCCATCGCTATCAAAAACTCAAGATCTACTCTGTTTTATCACCTCATCATATCCCCCTTAGCTCAAAGGTCGTCTTTCAAGTCTGCGAATCAATTCACCTTTCTAAGTTATACGTACATATCTCCACATGGTTAGGGAATCACTATCCACAAGAATATCTTAAATTATTCTGTTATTCTATAGTCGCATGTATATAAATAGTCACTAAGACTCCCTTTGAAGATACCACTCTTAGCTTCCTGTCTCTATGGAAATCTTTCTATATTTGCTATCCTTATCGGTGTACATAACCTACTTTCCATATCTATTACAATCTAACAAGTCACATCTATTATTTCGTCATCAATTCTCTATTTCCATCTAACGGCACCTATACCATACTCATAACATCACACGCCTTGAAAGCCAACACCTTAATCTTAAGCACACACTATAGCAAACCTCTTAGGGAAAAGCTCCAACTAAAACTATCACTGTCACAATGTTATCTCCTCTTAATCACTACTCCTCAAAATTCAAGCTTAGGGTCTGGTACTACCACATGCATCTATCATATACCTCTGTGATATCACACCAACTTACAACTACTAGGTAAAAATTTTGGAATATAAGCTTCCTAAAATCTCATTGCCAATAATCTATCAGCATATCTCTTCCTCACCACTCATGTACCACTCACCCATTCACTATACCTTTTAATCTAGCTAAGCTTATAACTCTATGAACTTCATAGGGCTCTCCCTTAAAATCATAAGCCTAGTTTTGATTTATCATTTCAAAAGTACTCTGTTCCCCCTATTCAACATTTACGCTCAACCCTCACTGCCACTGTGACACATTGACATAAACCTCTTTCTAGGTTGAGCATGCTCCAACTCATCCTAAAAATACCACTGTCTCTATACCTCATCATGAACATCATATGGGACTTACTACTCTTTCGTTAGAACTTATGGCAACCGTCTTATCACCCCATTACTTAACTATTAGACAATAAATCTATTTATAAGACTCAATCAACTATCACTCTCACTATCTCGTCCTTTGCTTTATCAGCTCTTCTTGGAAATATGATCACAATTCTGTAAATGTGTAAAGCACGAATTAGAAGAGAGCTTTCATAGAGTGTAACTTTATCGCACGATTTAGAGTATGAAAGAAGTGAGACAACTCCTAATGTCCTATAGCCTCTCTACTATGGAAGTGGACCTCTTCACACTAATAATAAGGACTCTACTAGACACGACTTCATAGAGTCACTAGGACTCTTGGACTCTGTGCTTTGATACCAAGTTTGTCACGTCTCGGGAGTGTACCCTAGACGTGGCCGGCACCCAAAGACTATTGCTTGTCCGTAAGTGAACTACTTGGACTCATCACATTCATTCAATCAATAAACTCAAGGCAATCAGCGGAAGACCAAAAAAGGTAATGAGCACATCTAATCTCAAATAACATATCAAATAAAAAGGCTAGTCGAAAGAACTAGCTCAACAAGTCTCACATCAACATTCGACTCTAGTCTATGGAGCCTCTATCACTACCAAGTGGTGCCAATGACAGGCCCATGTCTACCTCGCATCAAGAATAAAGCTAATCAACGTCTAACTCTAATAAACAAGATGAAATAACATAATGAATACTTCGAAGTAAGGGAGGCTCACCAAATCAACTGAACTACTCAGATCCTCAGCGATGCACCTGTTGACGATCTTTAACACGTATATTTGTATCATGAAACGATGTAGTTTCGAGTGATGTCAGTACGTGGAATGTACAGTATGTAAAATAGATGAATAAAACAGAAACAGGTAGAACAATATGGAACAATATCAACTCAGAATAATAACCAAATCAAAATGTCAAATGTCTATCTAAAGCAAGAATAAAGAGTAGACACGTGACCCATCAACCAATCAAACCTCATTAATCAAATCAGACTCATCTCAAAGGGACTTAACTCAACTCATCTCAACTCAGAGTACTCAATATGGGAACTTTATGGGAGTTTCTCTTATCCGACAACAATCACTTATGAGGCAGTGATTGTACGACATTCCGCCGGTGTTTCCATGATCGTTTGGTACTTGCCAGGTAGAGAACAAATCCAATACACTAGGGATCCAGAAAATCAACAAGTCCTCTATTGTTTCAGGGACTCTACCAAGAGGGAACATCTATGTACTGTAATGGTTCTAATCCTCACCTACGCTTGGAAACGTAGTTAATGAGTGCGAGTTGGCTTTACACTTACCCATTCTTGATACTCCTCCCAAGACTCAAATGCCCATAAGACTCATCCATCTCAATCAAATCATCTCAATCAGCCTCGTGGAGACACTCATCATTCAATCAGTCTCATAGAGACTCTTATCATCTGATCAATCAACATCTGAATCAATAGATCAAGGCTTAGATAATGTGAAGACCCCAAAAAGTGCCCGAAAATGTGCCTCGAAAGTGTCCAGAATCGTAATTTTCATATATCTCAAAATTCATGCGTGATATCGAAAATCCAACTTCATATTCTTGATCAGGGGGTCAATTGAGTGAAAAATGGGTCTAACCCCAATTTAAGAGCAAATGATTAGTAATTTTGATTTTTCAAAATGCAAATTCCAGTGAGGTTTGTGCGCCAAGGGCGCGCCTCTGTGTATTTTTTTGTCCAGTTTTGACTTCGGTCCAAGACTTTTAAGTCTTGGGCCTAAGTGTTTCCAAACGTGAAAATACCTATACTTAGCCCATTTTCACCCTCATATGATTCAAAACATTCCTCAATACTCATTCAAGCACTTAACAAAATATTTTACTCCTAAATTCAAGTCTCAAACCTCATCTGAATTTTAAGGTTCTCATTCAAGCTTCAAGT
This sequence comes from Solanum medicagineum, assembly GCA_026153255.1. Lineage (NCBI taxonomy): Eukaryota > Viridiplantae > Streptophyta > Magnoliopsida > Solanales > Solanaceae > Solanum > Solanum medicagineum. The sequence continues at coordinate 4,441 of JAPFFP010042064.1, read as the reverse complement.
CTCCATCTCCAATCTTCATCAAGTTAATCTCCAAAGCTAAGGTTTGTGGGTTTTTTTCACGGGTTCTTTTCTCCCATGATGCCCAAGCTCTCTTTTACTCAAAATTGTATGATTTAAAGTTGATTTATTCATGGGTCTTACTCATTATGAAATTCATATGTTGGGGTTTATGAAATTGTGACTGTTTTACTATGTTTTGAGCTATGAATCTAAGATCTATTGTGAGATTTGATGAACGGATTTGATATATATTGTTTGAGGGTGTTACCAAGTATCTTTTGATGGTTTTACACTGATTTTTCTTACATGATTTCACTCTTGAATTGCATGGTTTTACACTAGCATTACAAACCCTCTAAGTGTTTGATAAAATGTCTGGTTATGATTTCTTGAGTAATTAAAGGTCCAATGCATGTCTTAATAAGTTGAATGACTATATAATGAAGAAATGATGATAAAATGGATGAATGTATATGGTATTCTCTATATAGTGCTGGAATGTGACCCTGCGCTATTCGGGGGTTACGCGTCGGGTAACCGTGTCAAGGGGTCCGTACCTTGATAACCATGTCGAGGGGTTTGTACCTTGATAACCATGTTGGGAGGTTTGTACCTCGGTCACCACGGGTGGTAGGGTGCGATGATCCACCAACCATGTCGGGAGTTTGTACCTTGGCAACCATGTCGAGGGGTTTGTACCTTGGCAACCATGTCAGGGGGTTTGTACCTCAGTCATCAAGGGTGGTAGGGTGTGACGACCCACCACCAATTGATGAGGTTGGCACCTCAATCACCAAGGGTGGTAGGGTATAATGATCCACCAGTATGATAGTGGTCTCTTCTTATACATGTACTATGTTCTATGTAAACATGGTTTACTTAAGCATTACTCATACATGTCATATTGCTATAAACTTATTCATTGCCTATGTTGTGTATTTTGTTTATGTTGCTTATCACATGTTCCATTGCATCCTACATACTTAGTACATTCAAACGTACTAAGTCATACTCTATGCCTACATGATGTCACTATGTAGGAACCGGAGCCCCGCTTGAGCATCCCTATCCATGTGGCTAGTATGATTCCACTCAAGCTTGTTGTTGAGTCCTCCATTCTGGGGATGTTGCTTATTCTGTCACGCTATGTACTAAGGCTTTCATGTACATGTTGACTATGAGGGTGAGCCCGGTAGCTTGTCTTCGACCCCGCTCTTATCTACGTAGTAGAGGTGTTGTTGGACATGTTATGTATCTATGCTATGAGTCTTGACTCTCTCTTGTTTCTTGATGTTTATGATATGGAAGTTTACCCTTAGTCCCAATTCCCTTTCCACGACCAAAGATGTATAATGATATGCTATGAGGCTTGTTTGGGGTTCTTTTGAGCTCCCCATTCATCAGTCACGTCTAGGCCCTAGGCTTGAGTCGGGACAGATTAATCATTAGGGAATAAACGAATAGACAAATCATTAGAAATCATTTATGGATACTCACAGGACCATCAAGTGCTATCAACCTATCATCATGCTCACATCACAATCATAATCAACTTTGTCGATCGAAATTCATTCATACATGCTTTCAAAAGTTAACATATAGGGTTTATACAATATCTCATGAAAAGTATTCAATTCAAGAAAACAAGTCTATGATGATCATCAACATAGTAAAATACATATAATAGATAAAATTTTCAAGAAACGATTCAAAAAATATGTATGGGGACTCATGAACTCTCAATTCTTCTATAACCATCTATGGGGGCACATGGGAGAACAATCTCATGCTTTTTTAGTTTATCCTTACATACTTGGATTGAACCTTTGGACTCAACCTCAAGGAACTCTCTTCGATCTCCTCAATTTTCTCGTTCTTCTTCTCTTCTCTTTAGCCCTAGTCTTTTTCAAGGACTTAGAATAGGGTTTAAAACCCTTTTTACGCTTAAAACGACCCATTTTGATCATATATTAAGTCCAGGAGGTATTTGAAAAGGTCTAGAATGCCCCTCATGAAATTCAGAAAAAGTCTGTCTTGGGACATGGGATCTGCGACACGGACATGGTTTATTTTTGATATTTTTCTCCAAAAATTCTCTGAACGAGCTTTTTAATCCCGTAAAAAAATTTTGGAATAAAATCAAGCATTGGTTCGCGGCAGGTGCGCGTCGCACACCTGTTGCGCACCCTCACTGGTTCGTGTTTCCGCATTAAAAAATTACCTTTTGATCTGACTGCTCTAAAAATCAACCGAGACCACTCTCCCACTCAATTTTTCATGTTGATCGCAAATCTGGCTCGGATTTGCCATCGAAGCATGAGAAGACGCGTTATGTGCACATCTCTCTTCTAAGGGTATTTTGGTAATTTTACCAGGTGTTACACCTACACATGACACACATGGAAGAACAAAATCTATCTTTGGTTAGTCTTACATACCCAAAAGAACAAGAGTTCTTAAAGAAACCCTTGGCCTGGAACCTTGTAGCTTGAACTTGAGAAACTCATTTATGAAGTTCTTGAAGTTTCAAGAAAAATTTTGATTTAAAACTCTACGTTCTTGAAGAGAATCTTGAACTTGGAGCCTTTAGATATTGTGAATTTAGAGAAATTCATTTTTTGAAGTTCTTGATCTCTGGAAGAAGAAAAATTGGGGATTTTTGGAGTCACAATACATATAATGATGTTATTAGGTTATAATATGGACTTTGAAAAGTTATCTAAGGATAAAAGATCAAATGTATCCTTTCGGAAAAGTCAAATAATCATCAAAATTGGAAAAAATAACTTTTTGATGAGTTTAGACTATCAAAATGATGATTTAAGGGCCTCATCCCAAATCATTAGGCGGTATGCCAAATGGGGACCTTGGGTCACCCTTTTTGATAGATTTCAAGTTTTATCGGAGCATTTTAACGGTCTAAATCGACGTATTGCCAAATTTTACAGATTCTGCAGGTTTCAGTAAAGTGGTCATAACTTTTTACTCCAAACTCCAATTAAGGTGAAATTGGATGAATTGGAAAGATAATTCAAAGATCTACAATTTGATATATTAAGGATCACCTAAATCATTATGTGCTGAGATATATCTCCATTTTAAGTTGACCTTTCTATGAACTCACACTGGAACTTACCGATTGAAATGTTTTGAACTTGTCTTGACCTTGGGCGTCCCTTATGACCTCAAACCACTTCTGACACACTTCAAATACTTAAAAAAGTTACCTTAACATATATTCACAACTTTGAAGTTATTATATTACTCAATTTCGTAGAATTTCATATCGAAACTCAATCGGTAAGAAAAGTTTCATCTCAACTTTGTGTTAAAGGTTTTTTGTGACCTTAATTCATCTCAAATCTATCATCCCACTATAGAATAGACTTTAATACCTATGTTCAAGATTAAAATCACTCGGTATGATCCCATATGCATAAGAGGGAAGTTCAGATTTTAGTTTAGGAATTTCTAAGGTGTCACATTTTTGAAGATAAATTTATTCATTTTTTATCATTAGTTTTACATCTTTTATCCTTCTCTCTCTTTGAAATATATACAACAATCAGTGGAAAATATTAGTTAAGAATGTTAAGGACTAGTAGATACAGAGATGGATGATTATTTTATGTAAAGATTATCTTGGTTATTACATATTTATAATAATTTTTTGTGTTATTAATTAGTTATTTAAATTTATTTGTCGAATTATTAAAAGTTCCGCTTTTACTTATTTTTTTACTGATAAAATTATAAAATTGAAAATGAGATATGTGCTCGTAGATTCATCTTGAGACTTAAACCCCACCCCATGTTGTATAAAACATCTCACATCACGCCCTTGTCTTTTAAAAACTCTAAAAAGAATGTTGAGAAGATAGATTAAACTAAAGAGGTGTTTGATTTGACTTTTCTTAAGTAACTTAGAAGCTAATAGCTAAAAGCTAAAAGTCATAAACTATTTTGGCTTAAAAGCATTTAAAATAAGTCAATTCAAATAGGCTTTTACTTTAAATTCTTTTTAGTTAAAATAGCTATTAAGCGCTTTAATAGTATTTGAATAAAATAAAAAAGTTCTTTTAAGTACTTATTTTTAAAGCAAAGAGCAAAAATAAGTTCTCAACTTACAAATTTTGACTTATTAATCAAAAGCTATAAGTCCATCCAAACAGGCCCTTGAGAATATTCAACTTTTGTCGTAAAAAGCGATTAAAGATATTTTTCTTTTCTAAAATAAAAGAGCTTAAGGGTGTGTTTGGTATGGAGGAAAATATTTTGAGGAAAATATTTTGAGGAAAATATTTTCCTGAAAATGTTTTTTCATTTTCGACCCTTCAGGCGCTCGCGCGCCTCCGACCGCGACCCCAGGTCAGGCGGGATTACCCGCTGAGTTTAAGCATATCAATAAGCGGAGGAAAAGAAACTTACGAGGATTCCCCTA
>JAPFFP010042063.1:0-14513 GCA_026153255.1 Solanum medicagineum | reverse complement strand
CTATAAAAGGAGCTCTTCAGCTCCTTCATTTAATCATCCAGAAGTAGAGAGAAAATCTGTAGAGATTCAAAGAGTTTATGAGATACACATTGTGTTTTTTTGTGAGTGTTTTAATACTCCATTTATATCACTGAGTGATACACAAAATTATATCCTCGTAGTGCTTAGGCCCAGTGAGGTTTATTGTACACTTCTTCATTATTGTGATATTTTTGCTCGTCGTCGTCCGTAGAGTAGCCTATTTATTGGGTGAACCACGTTAAATCTATGTCTCCATTTATTATCTTGTCCAATTTATTTATACTTTTCAATATCACGCTTCCGCTATCACCTGATATTCCCTAACATGTTACACTTAATGCTGAATAATTTTCTGGTAGAAGCATGTATTGAGAAGGCATGATTAGAAATCTCTCGATATCAGCTTTCGTTGTGGCAAGCATCTCCATCGATGATGTAGACTTCTACCTGGTGGGTATCTTTTCATCCACGGGAGAAGACTGATCAGCAAAATAATCGAGAGATTGAGCTCGTTTAATTTTTCCACTAACTCGAGCAAAGAAGTCTTCAAGTTATCAAATTTCACAGGGTAGTCGGGTGGCTCAATGACATAAGATGACTTGCTTCTGGCATTAGTTAATGATGGGGAAACTACCCTTCCACACCATCCTGAAATAAAAAGATCTCAAAATTATGGGGCGATCAAACATAATGACACAAGTAATAAAGGGCGACAAAAATTATCAAAAGTGGAGTAAGATGTATCATCATCAGCACCTAGAGCTTTTTGACAAAGTCGCTGATAATGATACACCTTTCTCCATTTTTGAAAAAGTATGTTGTCCTTTATTACTTGTGTCATTATATTTGATCACCCCATAATTTGAGAGCTTTTTATTTCAGGATGGTGTAGAAGGCACAGTTTCCCCATCATTAGCTAATTCCAGAAGCAAGTCATCTTATGGCATTGAGCCACCCAACTGCCCTATGAAATTTGATAATCTTGAAGACTTATTTGCTCGTGTTAGTTGAAAAATTAAACGAGATCAATCTATTGATTTTTCTGCTGATCAGTCAGTCTTCCCTCATGAATGACAAGATATCTGCTATGCATAAGTCTGCACCATCAGTGGACATACTTGCCACACAGCGAAAGCTGATATTGAGAGATTACTAATCGTGCATTCTCAATACATGTTTCTATGAGATAACCATTCAGATTTAAGTTCAACACTATCAATTTAGGCTGCAACACTTTATTTATCAGCTGAGAGAGAGCTTGCCTTGAAGAAACTTAAAGTGAACCTTCCGCCCTTCTCCGTGACCTTGCACAGAGCTTAGAAGGACCAAGCGGAGTATTATAAGGGGTCTTCCAATAAAACACTCCTCATCAACGAACTCATAAAAAACTAGGAACTTTGTACTCACCTCAAAGACAAGACAGCACTAATAAATTTGAATACCAAATCAGCATGTTGGAGGCAAGTTTGAAGGATGCTAAGACAAAAATAGGAGCAATCCAGGAGCCAAAATTGAATTTACCAAAAAAAAGGAGGTTCTTTCAGAAGTCTAGTGCTTTTGATAAATTGTAAGCCGAGTTTTAGGTCCTTAGGAGATAAAGAAGCTAGCTGATTCAGATACTGCTCGATTGGAAGAAAGCTTGAAATACTTCAAGAGTAAGATAATTGTCTGATCGCTTGTACAAACCGTTCTTCATGGAAATTTGCTGGTTAATAAGAGCATGTAAATATCACATGCCACATTAGTTCAATCATTTGGTGTGGAAGCGAAAGCACTCTTCATCTTATAAATTTCTGGTGACTTTAGGAAATGTGAAATTGTTAAGATTCAACTTACGGTTTCTAGTGACTATTGAGATGTGAAATTATCAAAATTCAACTTGCTCGTGGATATTCTGATCATATTGTTTGCAACTTTGCTGTTAGTGTTCTTTTCTTTCAGAATACTTTGTAATGTTTTTCGTTATACTTGTCATGTACTTTAATAATTTCTTTTCTATAATTGTTTTGAATTTTTTTCCTCGAGTCCAAGGTTTATAAGAAATAATATCTTTACCTTAACACAGTAAGGATAAAATTTCCATACATAACTCTCTTCAGACTTCCAAAACCATCTCACGGTGTTATACTGAATTTGTTGTTGTTGTATTGTTTGCAACTTTGGTACATGAAAATTTTAAGAGCACGCACTCTTGTTTTTCTTTCCAAATTTAAGCACTCTTCATGCACGTGTCTTTGTTTTTACATTATCTCCATTATATCTCACATTTCATATGCATTACTTGAAAGAATCCATGCATAAATTTTTGATATTGTTACAATATAGAAAGAAAAAATAATTTTATACAACTATAGTTATGGATTAATTCAACTAATGCATAGGAAATGTTAGATAGAAAGGAGATAATGCAAAAACAAATATGTGCATGAAGAGTACTTAAATTTGGAAAGTGTTACACAATCTGAATATTAATGTATATAGATGGTATAGCTGATTTTTAGGAATTTTAATATTTAGTTACCGTAGTTAGATTATTCTCTTCATTTATTTATACACCATTGTTTTCTTTGAGTAATAGACAAGTTATTCTTCATACCTTATGAATAACATGGTATCAAAGCAAGGCTAAGGATTCTTTTCTTTTATTTTATTTTCTGCTTAGGGTCACCCATCCATAAGTGACTAGTTTCCATCATCTTTATAGAAGAAATGATCTTTTATAGTTCTTTCAGATACAGATTACAACTCAAGAGCGAAAAGACGTTTAATCTTTGCTTCTTTTTCTGGTTATCATCTTCTTTATTTGAAACTCCTTTTTTCCTCTTTCTCTTATCGACTAGATTTCAATTGGTTCATTGTCTTCTCTCGCATATGTGCAGATTTGCAATTTCTTTTAATTGCATCTTCAATTCCCTCCGTTCATTATTCCTGTTGTTGTGTTGGATTTGTTACTGCTCAGGTCTCTATTTGTCTTTTTATGCTTCAATATTTGTCCAGTTGTCATAGATTCAGCTGAAGGGTTTGCTAAATTCTCTCAACAATAGAAATTGTTGAAGGAAGTCACTTCAGTTAATGCTTTACTGAAGCACATAAAAACACGTCTTATTACCACTTCAAATAAATGGGTGATTGACTCTAGTGCCACAAATCACATGACAGGTAATCCTGTGTGTTCTCCGACTTTCAATCATAGAAAGTTCCCTCTCCCATTACTGTAGTTGATGGATCAACTTGTAATCGTGTTGGATCAGGACTGTGAAATCGACCTCCTCTATTACCTTGTCATCTGTATTGAGTTCACCAAAGTTGGCCTTTAATTTGATGTCTGTTAGCAAAGTGACCAGAGATCTTAATTGTTATATTTCGTTCTTTGCCAATTATTGTTTGTTTCGTGGTCTTAAGACGTGTCATTGTTAAAGGACATGTATTTGACGATCGCTATATCCTTGATGAATGGGAGCCTCGATTTAATTCCTGCTCTATTGTTGTGTCTCCATTTGAAGCACATTGTCGATTATGACATCCTTCTCAACCTTTGCTAAAGAAGCTATATCCCTAGTTTCAGAATATTTCTTCTCTGGAATGTGAGTCATGTCGATTTGCAAAACATCATCGCAACTGATTAAGTCCAAGGTTTAATAGACGGGCTAAGTCAGCTTTTAAGTTAATTCATTCTGATATTTGGGGACCGTGTCCTATTTTTTCCAGAACTGACATAAGTATTTTGTCACTTTTGTAGATGATTTCTCTCAAATGACTTGGATTTATTTTATGAAGGATCGCTTGAAAGTGTTTACTCACTTTTGTGCCTTCTCTACTGAAGTCAAAACTCAATTCAATGCTACAGTACGTATTCTAAGGTGTGAAAATGCTACAAAATATATGTTAGAGTTATTTCAGTCATATATGAGACAACATGATATCCTCCATCAATCTTCATGTGTAGATACACCCTCTCAAAATGGAGTGGCTGAGAGAAAAAATAGACATTTACTTGAGACAGCTCAAGCACTTTTGTTTCAAATGAAGGTTCCAAAACATTTTTGGGTAGATGAGGTCTCCGTAACTTGTTTTCTTATTAATCGCATGCCATCTACTGTGCTTGCTGGTAATGTGCCTCACAATGCTATTTTTCCAAATGAATCACTATTTCCAGTGGAACTAAAGGTATTTGGAAGCACGTGTTATGTTCGAGATGTTCGACTATGTGTTACCAAGTTGGATCCCAAGGCATTAAAGTGTGTTTTTATAGGGTATTCTCGCCTTCAAAAGGGATATCGATGTTATTCAGCAGAACTTGGAAAATATCTGGTGTCAACTGATTTTGTACTTTCAGAGGCTACACCATTCTTGTATGCACCTCCTATTTCTTCAAGTCATGTAAGGAAAATAAGTGGTTAGTTATCAAGTCACCCATGTTGTAGAAGACCAATCGACTGTTGCACCATTAACTCCTACTCCATCTGTGATAGCAAGACTTCTAGTTGTTCAAGTTTACTCGAGAAGGCAAGAGTCCAATGATACATGTCCTGCACAAGTCCCTTATTCATCAGATTCATCTTCTCCGTTGGAAGATTTTGACCTCTGTATTGATCTTTGCAAAGGTACACGTAATTGCAAATCCACATCTTCCACTACTAACTTTATGTCCTACGTCTAAATCCTTGATTGCATCTTTAGAATCTTATCTCTGTACCAAAAATAGTGAAGGAGGCTTTCAATCATCCTGGATGGTCTGATGCAATGCTTGATGAAATACATGCCTTGGGGGAAAAATCACAATGAGATTTGGTGGATTTACCCAAGGGAAAGAAATCAGTGGGATGTAAATGGGTCTTCACGGTTACAGTTAATCCAGATGGATTTATAGCAAGACTTAAGACCAAACTTATGGCTAAAAGGCATGCTCAGACATATGGAGTAGATTATTCAGACACATTATCCTCAGTTACCAAATCACTTTTGTCTTCTTATTCATTTCTTTAGCTTCTTTTGAGAATTGGCCTTTACATTTGTTAGATATTAAGAATGCATTCCTTCATGGTGATCTTTAAGAAGAAGTCTATATGGAGCAACCACCCGGTTTTGTTGCTCAGGGGAGTGTGGAGAAGTTTGTCATTTGAAAAAGTCATTGTATGGTTTGAAATAGAGTCCTCATACTTAGTTTGGCAAGTTCAGTGAGCTAGTACATGATTTTGGGATGACAATGAGCAAATGTGATCACTCAGTTATCTACTGACTATCAACAGTTGACATTATCCTCCTTGTTGTATATGTTGATGACATTGTCATCACAGGAAGTGAATTTGTAGGTATCTCTTCGGTCAAGTCTTTTGTGCATACCAGGTTTCATACAAAAGACTTGGGTTAGTTGAAATAATTCCTGGTGTAGAAGTTAACAGATGCAAGAAGTGAATATCTTTTTGTTAAGAAAGTAAATTCCTGACCTGTTTGCAGATACTGGAAAGTTGACAGCCAAACCTTGCAGTACTCCAATGGTTCCCCATGTGAATCTTATGAAAGATCATAGTGATTCGTTTGATGATCCAGAGAGATATAGAAGGCTAGTTGGGAAGTTAACTACCTTACTGTGACTCATCCACATATTGTATTCGCGGTAAGTGTTGTTAGCCAGTTCATATCTTCACCTACAGTCAAACATTGGGAAGCTTTGGAACAGATTCTGTGTTACTTAAAAGGATCTCCTTATCTTGGCATACTATATAGCAATCATGTCACACTCGCGTGGAGTGTTTTGCAGATGCTGACTTGACTGGATCCAAAATTGATAAAAGATCTACAACGAGCTATTGTGTCTTTGTTGGAGGTCGGAACCTAGTGTCATGGAGGAGTAAGAAATAAGTTGTTGTATCTTGATCCAGTGTAGAATCTGAGCAGAGAGCTATGTCACAGTCTACGTGTGAGATTATGTGGATACATCATCTTTTAACTGAAATTGGGTTGAAACATCCTACACCACTAAAACTCTACTATGATAATCAATCAGCTCTTCATATTGCTCAAATCCAGTGTACCACGAAACAACTAAACATATTGAAGTTGATTGTCATTTTATTCATTAGAAGATTCAAGAAAACATGATTTCTACTGGCTACGTGAAGACCGGAGACCAATCAGTTGATTTGTTCACAAAAGCACTGAATGGAACCCAAATTGATTACCTTTGTGTTAGCTGGGCATGATCAATATCTATGCTCTAGCTTGAGCAGAGTGTTACAGAATCTGAATATTAATGTATATAGATAGTAGAAATTGTTCTTCATACCTTATGAATAACAGAAAGAAAAAAGAGAGCATGTACTCTTACATCGTCATGTACCGAATTTGCAAACAATACAACAAAAACAAATTTGGCATAATCCCATGAGTATGATTTTGGAAGTCTGAACAGAATTATGTATGGAAAGTTTATCCTTACCTTGTGAAGGTAAAGATATTATTTCTCATAGACCTGGACTAAGGAAAACAATTCGAAACAATTATAGAAAAGAAATTATTGAAGTACACAACTAATATAACGAAAAACATTACAAAGCATTTTGAAAGAAAGGAACAATAATAACAAAGTTGCAAACAATATGTTCAGAATATCCACGAGCAGGCTCTTGACAATTTCACCTTCTGAAAAGTCACAGAAACCATAAGTTGAATCTTAACAATTTCACATTCCCAAAAGCCACCAGAAATTATAAGATGAATAACACTTGTGCTTCCACAACACATGATTGAACTAATTTGGCATGTGATATTTACATGCTCTTACTAACCATTAAATTTCCGTGAATAATGGTTTGTGCAAGAGATCAGTCGATTATCTTACTCTTGAAGTTTGTCAAGCTTTCTTCCCATCGAGCAGCATTTGAATCGGCTAGCTTCTGTATCTCCTTCAGGGCCTGAAACTCAGCTTACAATTTATCAAAACCACTAGACTTCTAAAAGAACCTCCTTGCCAAATTCAGTTTTGGCTCCTGGATTGCTTCTATTTTTGTCTTTGCATCCTTCAAACTTGCCTCTAGCATGTTGATTTGGTATTCAAATTTGTTAGTGCAGTCTTTGAGGTGAGCACTAAGTTGCTGATCTTTTATGCGATAGTCGATGAGAAGTGTTTTCTTGGCAGACTCCTTATAATACTCCGCTTGGTCCTTGTGAGCTCCATGCAAGGTCACAGAGAAGTGACGAAGGTTCAGTTTGAGTTTCTTCAAGGCAAGCGCTCTCTCAGCTGATAAATCAGGTGCTGAAGAATAAATTGATAGTTTTGCACTTAATACTAAATAGTTTTCTAGTAGAAGCATGTATTGAGAAGGCATGATTAGTAATCTCCCAATATCAGCTTTTGTTGTGGCAAGAATCTTCGCTGATGGTGTAGAATTCTATGTGGTAGTTATCTTGTCATCCATGGGAGAAGACTAATCAGTAGAAAATCTAGATATTGAGCTCGTTTAATTTGTCTATTAACTTGAGGAAAGAAGTCTTCAAGACTATCAAATTTCACAGGGCAGTTGGGTGGCTCAATAACATAAGATGATTTGCTTCTGGCATTAACTAATGATGGGGAAACTTTGGCTTCCACACCATCCTGAAATAAAAAGCTCTAAAAATTATGGGGGTGATCAAACATAATTACACAAGTAAAAAAGGATGACATACTTTGTCAAAAGTGGAGTAAGGTGTATCATAAGCAGCACCTAGAGCTTTTTGACAAAGTTGCTTATAATGATATACCTTGCTCCATTTTTGACAAAGTATGTCATCCTTTATTACTTATGTCATTATGTTTGATTGCCTCATAATTTTGAGAGCTTTTTATTTCAGGATGGTGTGGAAGGCACAGTTTCCCCATCATTAGCTAATGCCAGAAGCAAGTCATCTAATGTTATTGACCCACCCGACCGCCCTGTGAAATCTGATAATCCTGAAGACTTCTTTGCTCGAGCTAGTTGACAAATCAAACGAGCTCAATCTCTCTATTTTATGCTGATCAGTCAATCTTCTCTCATGAATGACAAGATATATGCCATGCAGAAGTCTGCACCATCGGTGGAGATGCTTGCAACAACAAAAGTTGATATTGAGAGATTACTAATCATGCCTTCTCAATACATGCTTATACAAGAAAACTATTCAGCATTAAGTGAAGCACTATCAATTTATACTGCAGCACTGGATTTATCAGTTGAGAGAGTGCTTCCCTTGAAGAAACTCAAACCAAACCTTTCGCACTTCTCTATGACCTTGCATGGAGCTCACAAGGACGAAGCAGAGTGTTATAAAGAGTCGACTAAGAAAATGCTCCTCATCGACGATCTCATAAAAGATCAGGAACTCAGTGCTCGCCTCAAAGACTGCACTATCAAATTTGAATACCAAATCAGCATGCTAGAGGCAAGTTTGAAGGATGCTAAGACAAAAATGGAAGCAATCCAGGAGCAAAAACTGAATTTGGCTAGGAGGTTCTTTCAGAAGTCTAGTGCTTTTCATAAATTATAAGCTGAGTTTCAGGTCCTGAAGGAAATAAAGAAGCTAGCTGATTCAGATACTGCTCGATTGGAAGAAAGCTTGAAAGACTTCAAGAGTGGGATAATCAACTAATTGCTTGTACAAACCATTTTTTCATGGAAGCTTTCTGGTTAGTAAGAACATGTAAATATCACATGCCAAATTAATTCAATTTTGAGCTGGAAGCAAAAGTGTTCTTCATGTTATAATTTCTGGTGACTTTTGGAAATGTGAAATTATTAAGATACAACTTATGGTTTCTAGTGACTTTTGACAATGTGAAATCGTCAAGATTCAACTTGCACATGGATATTCTGAACATATTGTTTGCAACTTTGTTGTTAGTGTTATTTTGTTTTAGAATGCTCTATAGTGTTTTTTGTTATATTCGTCGTGTCCTTTAATAATTTCTTTTCTACAATTGTTTTGAATTTTTTTCCTTGAGTCCAAGATTTATATGAGAGACAATATCTTTACCTTCACAAGGTAAGGGTAAAGTTTTCACACAATTCTCTTCAGACTTTCAAAACCATACTCATGGGATTATACCGAATTTGTTGTTGTATTACTTGCAACTTCAGTAATGACAATGTTAAGAGTATGCACATTTTTTTTTTTCTTTCCAAATTTAAGTACTCTTCATGCACATATCTTTGTTTTTGCATTATCTCTATTTTATCTAGCATTTCCTATGCATTAGTTGAAAGAATCCATGACTGTAGTTGTATTAAATTATTTTTACTTTCTACATTGTAACAATATTAGTACATTTGGTTAAATTTAACCCATTTTCTTATTGATTTATTGCTAGGAGGATGGTGTGAATCCCTTCAATTTTACCAACTTATTGAGTTGACAAGAACCTCCATGCATTGTAATCCATCATGATCAATATATTCTTATTTCTCAACAATCTAGTTATTCTAGGTTTTTGTTTGTGAGGGAGTTTCAAATAGTGATATGTACTCACATATATTATGTGTTTGCGTTTTTAATTTTATTTGAACTATCATCAATAATTTACTAATCATACTTTAATTAGTATTTGACGGTGTGTGGCATGACTCTATCTCCTTACTAATATACCAGTTTAGTCAATATTCGACGTACATTATTCTCTCTCTTTCCCTTCCATGCTCTCGGCATAAAATAGAGTGCAGTGCTATCGTGCGCACGCCGGAATGGAAAAGGGAAGAGGACGACAGAGGGTACCTTTTCTAAAGCTTGACTTAACAAAGACAAGATGATGAGTAATATGAAGAATAACAACACCTTCGCAAAAACCCCAAATCTGGAAAAGAAGACACAGAAAGAAGAATTAGCTGAGGACTTCCCAAAGCTATCTCCATTGAAGGGTTTAGGAACTGAAACAGTGCGAAAGGGGAAGGAACCTGAAGGAGACAGAGGAGGCGAACCCTAATGTAGACAGAGCTAAAGCCCGCGGCGTAAAAACATAACTCACACAAGAGGCAAAAGAGAGGTAAAAATGGACCAACCACTACCAGAAATAAGTTGTTTTCCCATTACAACTGCTGACTATAAATATGCAATCGGAAATTTAGTTAACTTTCTGACTACAACAGTTGGTATATTAAAATTTATGTTATTGTAATTTTTAAAAAAATTTTACCGATCATAATTTTGACTGTTGTAATCGAAAATTTCGTAAAATAAAGTCAATAAAATAATTGATCAACTTTTTGATTGTAGCTGTCGGCAATTAGTTAAAATAATTAAAAAAATATTTTTAAATGGCGATTACTATAGTCGGCCATGTTATATTATTTTTTAGTTAAAAATTAACTAAATCATTCGACTAGTATAACCAGATAGAGAATATTATATCAGTTTTAATAATTGAGAATATTTTAAATGATGACTATTGTAATTGGCATTATTTTTTAATTAAAAATTAATTTAAAATTTTCCTTAATTGAATAAAATAAAATTATTATATGGTTCAGTTCTATAACTCTCAGTTTTCTCACTACGATACTTATCTCCGCCTACTGCCTTCACAAGGTTTTCATCGTTTGAAAGAAATTGAGTTCTCTTTTTCAATCAGGTTGAGGTACTTTAAATACTCCTCCTCATTAGGGTTTTAATTTGGTTGTGATTCTGTAAACTCTCCCCCTTATTAGGTTTCAATTTTGATTGAAGTAATGTAAACAATGAACTCCAATTTCGCTCAATGAACTTCAGTTTCGCTAAAACACAGAAGCAGAGAATACCGAGACATTGTTTCTGTGTTTTAGCGAAACTGAAGTTCATTGAGCGAAATTGGAGTTCATTGTTTATATTACTTCAATCAAATTTGAAACCCTAATGAGAGGGAGAGTTTACAAAATCACAACCAAATTAAAATCCTAATGAGAAGGAGTATTTAAAGTACCTCAACCAGATTAAAAAGGAGAACTCAGATTTCTTTCAAACGATGAAAACCTTGTGCAGCAGCAGCTTGAGAGGAGTATCATAGTGAGAGAACCAAGAGTTGTAGAACTGATCCATATAATAATTTTACTTTATTCAATTAAGGATAATTTAAATTAATTTTTAATTAAAAAATAATGTCAACTACAATGGTCATCATTTAAAGTATTCTTAATTATTAAAACTGATATAATATTCTCTGTCTGGTTATACTAGTCGAATGATTTAATTAAATATTAATTAAAAAATAATATAACATGGCCGACTACTAGTTGCCATTAAAAGTATTTTTTAATTATTTTAACTAATTGCCGACAACTACAATTGGAAAACTGGTCAATTATTTTATTGACTTCATTTTACAAAACTTCCGAGTACAGCAATCGAAATTATGATTGGCAAAATTTTTTAAAAAAATACAATAACATAAATTTTAATATACTGATTGTCGTAGTCTGAATGTTATCTAAATTTTCGATTGCATATTTGTAGTCGGCAGTTGTAATCCGAAACAACTTATTTCTTAGTAGTGACATTATCAACTGAACAACAAGTCACCAATAAGGATCACCAAGCTTCTACTTGCCATCAATCTAAGCAGATGACTAGTCCAAAACAAAATTAAGACAACGCATGCAAAGAAGCTAGGAACAATTGTCACGCCCCGGAGCCCAAGGGGTTGTGGGTTTTTTTCTACCAATTGGGGCTAAAGCAGGTCCGATTACGCGTATTCCTAATCCTAAATGGAAATAGCAAAGGAATTCTTTCGTCTCAAAATATGATACCCTTGACGTGGCCAACACTTGAAGAACTATTTATGATTCCCCAAGAGAACCACCTGATCTCGTCATCACATCAACTCAACAACGGAAGAAGAACTCGAAATATAAATACATCATATGCAAAAAAGAAATTTAAATGCATATCTCAACTGTGTCATAGTTCCCAATGAAATAAGTTTTGGAATACAAAATACTCGACAATCCTCTGCTCTATGTCTATAAAGCATCTACCCAAAAAGTCTAGATGGTGTCATGACAGACCATGAACACCCCAATTGAAAGTAAAGAAAAGAACTAAATCAACAGAAGGTAAAAGGGATCCTCTAGAACCAACTCTACAAGTGTACTGGTTTCGGGCCTCAACGATGCGTGTCCTGAGAACTTCTATTACCTGTATCTGCATCATAAAATGATGCAGGCCTAAATGGACGTCATTATATGAAATATACTGGTATATAAAATAACTCAAGAAATAAAGCTCGACTCACTCGTCTCATCTCAATAACTCATGTTCGACTCATCACATGCAAATTTAGTGAAAGACATGTTTTTGAAAATATACTCACAAGAAATAAACTCAGTTTAAAATATTATGCTCAAACAATGTTGCTTGGGAGTTTCTCTTAACTGATATCCTCATCCCACCACCTTTAATTAGGTGATGCATAACGAAGGCGACGTCGTTGCCATACCCGTCCTTAACTTGCCACGGAAAAGGCGATCAACTCTCTCTTGGATCCATAATAAATGTCCACTTGCGGGACAAGAGTTGCCAATACGAGCTGTAATGACTATCCTGTGCTGGCAACGTAGTTCTGTGGGTTAAAGTAGATTTATAATCGCTCTCTAATAGATACTTGATACTCCTTCCAAGATTAAAATATATTTGACTCATAATCCACTAACTCAAAATTGAACCCCTTTTGGATATCTCATCTCAACTACTCAACAATTCAATCAATCAATGCAACTAATCAACTCGACTCAGACTCAAACGATCATTTAGATTCACTTAAATTGACTCATCATATAGTGCAAGCTAGATAGTCATATATAGTAATATATTTGCCTCATTTCAACATGCTTCTAATACTCAAACTTGCTCAAATTACTCAACACATATACTCAACTCTGAAATATGCATAGGAGTTCATAAAATCATGAAATTTAGGGTTCATGCTATCAAGTGTAAAACTTCATCTCAACTTCATATGAAATTTTATGCTTTGCAACAAGTACCTCATATATTATCAAGAAATCTCAAAATAAATGTAAGAATGTAATATTTAAATCATAGAATTCCTCAACTCTCAACTCTCTCCAAATCTTGACTTAAGATAATGAAAATGGGCATGTGAAGAAAGGAGTTTCACACTTTGGTAAGCCTTACATAACTAGAGATGAAGGGGACAATCAATCTTCAATCAATTCTTGCACTTGAATTGAAAACCCTTGCTCCTCTTTTCTCCTCTAATGCTCTCAAGAACTCTCAAGTATGAAGAATGATGAAAAATGACTTACTTTTTGGTCTTAAGGCTTTATTCAACCTTAAAACCACCAAGGGTTTAATGGAATAGAGATTGGAATGAACAAAAATGCCCCTCATTAAAAAAAACTATTGATCAATTCTACGAGACCTCATCTACGAGTCATAGAGCACTCTACGAGTCATAGACAACCTCTCGTAAATGAAGGACCTAAGATTCTGAGTTTCTAGAAATTTGCACGAGGCCTTGTTCTATGAGTCTTAGACCAATCTATGAGTCGTAGATGACCTTTTGTGAACAAGGGGATCCGAAATTGAACTTACTGGAATTTGTTATGAAACTCCCCTCTATGAGTCGTAAGGCATTATATGAGTCATAAACACCTCTCATAACTAAAGGGGGGTCCTGAAACTTGAGTTTCTGGAATTTACTACGGAACCCCACTCTACGAGTCGTAAACCCCTCTATGAGTCATAGGCTCTCGTAGACCTGTTTCTGCAGCTTTTTCTCAGATCTTTCTCAACATCTCCTTCACATTTACTCTAAACCAGGTAGAAAGAATTGGGGAAGGGGGGGTGTTACAACAACTCAATCGAGAAAGTAGTCCATTCTACCCTTAAGAACCAGGCAGTTCCTATTGCAAATGTTTTTAACCCACTGTGGAGGAAATATTGCAGGAAATGGAAAATGATAAAAGCTGAATGCATCAAAGCCGAAGTAGCTCATAGACTCCAACAATACCAAAAATTCTTGACCTTTGATATGAAGTTGGTAACGTGAATGTGAGAGGACTGAATAAAATGCACAAGCAAAAGGAGTTGAAGGTGTTCTTAACGAAGGAAAATGTACGGAGACTTCAACGCGATTTTACATATTGAGAATAGAAGCAACGTGGCTCCTGTCCAGGAAGCCAAATAAGAGATTTCAACAATTTCCTAGTAGAGATGGGAATGTTGGAAATGAAAGCCATGGGAAGGGACTACACATGGACAAATCAACATGTCTACAGTAGAATTGATAGGTCAATTGTGAATACTCACAGGGTACAAAAATGGCATATGTGGGGGTGAATATCATGGATCTGGGGTGCTCAGACCACTCTCTGTTGGGTCCCACGCAGCGGAGCGGGAAATAAAATTTAGGAGGAATAAATAAAGCAAAATGGACACCAGAAATTTTAACGTGGTTCACCCAAAACTTTTGGGCTACGTCCACGAATCAACACTTTTACTATATTTCCTTCTACTATTACAAATAGTAGGTATAAGTGTACAAT
>JAPFFP010042061.1:0-14516 GCA_026153255.1 Solanum medicagineum | reverse complement strand
GTCCGAAGGGTTTGATGCCCCCCTTCAAACTATGTCCTAGTTCGTTGCTATGAAAAAGTTTCACGTTGTGTTGCATCCTACTTGATGATGTCCACACCTACGATTGGAAAATAAAATGGCGCTTTGGGCGCGGCTGAAAAATAAAATGGTGCTCTAGGCGCGGCTGGAAAATAAAATGGCGCTCTGGGCGGTACTGAAAAGGAAAATGGCACTCTGGGCGCAACTAGAAAGTAAAATGGCCTTGTCTCCGATGAATATACAATAGCCCTCTCGGTAACTGGAAAATAAAATAGCTTTCTAGGAGCAACTGGAAAAATAAATTGGCTCTCTGTAAACAACTGGAAAATAAACAGATTTCGCTAGCAACTGGAAAATAAACAGATTTTCTGAAAGTAAAAGAAAAATAAACTGGTTCTGAAAGCAACTGAAAAATAAACAGGTTTTGGAAACA
Source organism: Solanum medicagineum (assembly GCA_026153255.1). NCBI lineage: Eukaryota > Viridiplantae > Streptophyta > Magnoliopsida > Solanales > Solanaceae > Solanum > Solanum medicagineum. The sequence continues at coordinate 14,065 of JAPFFP010042061.1, read as the reverse complement.
ATAGAAAAATAAACTGGTTCTAGAAGTAACTGAAAAATAAACTGGTTCTGGAAACAACAGGAAAATAAATTGGTTTTCTGAAAGCAACAGGAAAATAAATTGTTTCTGCAAACAACTGGAAAATAAACTGGTTTTCTGGAAGCAACAGAAAAATAAACTGGTTCTGGAAGCAACAGAAAAATAAACTGGTTCTGGAAGCAATTGGAAAATAAACTGGTTTTCTGGAAGCAATAGGAAAATAAACTGGTTCTGAAAACAACTGAAAAATAAACAGGTTCTGGAAGCAACTGGAAAATAAACTGGCACTCTGAAAGCAATTGGAAAATAAACTGGCGCTCTGGGCACAACTGGAAAATAAAATGGCGCTCTGGGCGCAACTGAAAAGTAAAATAGCCTTTCAGCAACTTGAAAATAAAATGATTCTCCGCGATACATGAGATGTGATAAATTACTGTGGATTTGAGTGAGACATAACTATCTACGCCTCGGCTATTCTCTCTATAGATAAGACCTGCAAAAAATTTCCCTGCATCCACAGAAAATTTCTTAGTTTTAAACTGAACTGATCTGTGTTGATTTTTCGATTGTCTGCTCTCGTCTTGTCCTCCGATGAATCGCTTTGATCTCCCACATCTTGGTAGGCAGAAGGTAGAAAATATAAATTTTGACAAAATGCTCGACATGTTAGAAATAACAAATTTAGAAAAGGTTTGAGGAAAAAAACACTGTCAATTGTCATGTTACGTAAAGTTTAGATGAACATGTTCGGCTTTTGACATAGATTCCTTGGTGTGTTGTGCTTGTCTTTGATTTCCTGATCAGACTGAGAATCTTTAAGACAACTTTCAAATTTTTATACGATGCTTAGCGAAATTTTGAGGGCAACCTGAAAATTTCTGTCCCAATTTAGATGTTGTGAGGGATTGACAGCTTATCAAAAACACCTTGAGAATTTTTGAGATCTTTCTCAAAATTTCTGTCCCAGTTGAAGTTTTACCATGCTCTGAACTTTGATTTGTTGAAAAGGGACCTCTTTGTTCAGAATTTTGAGTTCCTTCCAAAAATTCTGTCTCTGTTTCCTTTATGGGAGTATGACCGAGCCGTTGTGGCGCCTACGTATCCCTTTGGGGCAGGAATCAGGTCAAATGTAGTTCCCCTCTCGGGAGGTAGAGGAAAATACAAATTTTGAATAAGAAAATGACCGAGCCCGACATAGCCGACTACGTATCTCATTCTTAAGAATTCAGGTCAAACGTAATTCCAAAGTAAAAAGAATAATAAAGGGAAAAGGGGATGACCGAGGCCAACATAGGCCGCCTACGTATCTCATTCTCGAGAATTCAGCTCAAACGTAGTTCATGAATAGGGAGATAGAGAAAAATACAAATTTTGAATAAGAAAATGACCGAGGCCGACATGGCCGCCTACGTATCTCATTCTTGAGAATTCAGGTCAAACGTAGTTCATGCAGGGAGAAATGAAATAAAATGCGGGGACTAAATTGTGTAATTACAAAGGAGAAAAAGGTAAGTGCGAACTCTAAATCTTCAAACATAATATCTCTTGACAACATCTGAATTGATTGGTCTTGGCCATTCTTGACCATCCATCTCTGACAAAATTAACGCTCCCTGTGACAGCACTTTGCGAACCATGTACGAGCCTTGCCAATTCGGTGCAAACTTTCCCTTGTATTCATCTTGATTGGGAAAGATACGTTTGAGCACCAATTGTTCGACCTTGAACATTCGAGGTCTGACCCTCTTATTGAAGTTACGAATCATCCTCTGTTGATATAACTGACCATGGCAAACAACCGTCATCCTCTTTTCATCAATTAAATCCAAATATTCAATTCGATTGCGAACCCAGTTGGCATCACTCAACTCGGCTTCTTGAATAATTCTCAATGGTGGTAATTCTACTTCGGCCAGTATTACTGCTTCTGTTCCATATACCAACAGGTACGGGGTTGCCCCAATGGATGTTTTGACAGTCGTACGATATCTCAACAAAGCATAAGGCAGCATTTCGTGCCATCCTCGGTGTCTGTCAGTCATTTTCCTTAGAATCTTCTTGATATTCTTGTTGGCGGCTTCTACAGCTCCATTCATTTGAGGATGATACGCTGTTGAATTTTGATGAGTGATCTTGAATTACTCGCATATCTCTTTCATCAAGTTACTATTGAGATTTTCTCCGTTATTGGTGACGATGGAATCTGGTTTTCCAAATCGGCATATCAAATTGTTACGTACAAAATCATCTACCACCTTCTTTGTCATGGACTTGTAGGAGGCTGCCTCTACCCATTTAGTAAAGTAGTCAACGGCAACCAAATAAATCTATGACCATTAGAGGTAGGTGGATCTATCGGACCGATAACATCCATGCCCCAAGCTACAAACAGCCAAGGAGAACTCATAGTTTTGAGTTCGTGAGGAGGGACACATATCAGATCACCATGTATCTGACATTGATGGCATTTTTTTGCACAAACTTTCAATAGTTGTGTTTCATAGTCATCCAAAAATAACTGGCTCGAAGGATTTTCCTTGCTAGGGTGAGTCCATTCAAATGAGTACCGCCAAACCCCGGCATCTACTTGTTCAACAAGCTTCATGGCTTCTGCAGTGTCAACAAATCCGAGGAGACTTAGATCTGGAGTCCTCCTGTAGAGGATTTCCCCACTCGGAAAGAAATTGTTTGTCTTCCGACATATAGCCCTCTTCTGATCGGAAGTAGCATTTTCAGGATAAGTTCCGGTCTCTAAATACTTCTTTATGTCAAAATACCTAGGCTTTCCTTCTGGTTCTGCCTCGATGTACAAACAATGGGACGGTTGCTCCCTCAAGTCTATCTCTAAAGGATTAATATATGTCATGTCCGGATGTTGAATCATCGAGAAAATGGTGGAAAGGGCATCGACAAACTCATTCTGTGTCCTCGGTTTGTGCTTGAACTCAATCTTTCGAAATCTTTTACACAAACTCTGTACCAAGTGCACATATGGTATGATCTTTGGGTTCTTTACAGCCCATTCTCTTTGAACCTGATGAATCAGCAAATCTGAGTCTCCAATGACCAGCAACTCTTGGACATTCATGTCTATGGCCATCCTCAAGCCCAAAATGCAAGCTTCGTACTCAGCCATATTGTGGGTACAGCAAAATCGAAGTTCTTCGACCATCGGGTGATGTTGTCCGGATTTTGATACTAAGACTGCTCCAATGCTGCTACCTTCGCAATTCACGGCTCCGTCAAAGAACATTCGCCAGTCCGGGTATGCCTCGAAGATGTCTTCTCCTGCAAATGATATCTCTTCATCTGGAAAGTAGGTTTTGAGTGGTTCATAATCATTGCCAATAGGATTTTCTGCAAGGTGATCGGCTAAAGCTTGTCCTTTGATTGATTTCTCGGTTACATACACGATATCAAACTCGCTCAACAACATTTGACATTTGGCTAGCCTTCCATCTTCGAAATGAGGTATGTAGTGTAGGAACACAAATAATGTCTCAACTTCTGAGCAACCCAAGTCAAAGCACAACAAGTCTTCTCCAAACAAGTATATCGCACTTCATATGGAGTGAACTTCTTACTCAAATAGTAGATCACTCGCTCCTTCTTCCCGGTTTCATCATGTTATCCCAGCACACACCCGAATGCATTATCATAAACTGACAAATATAATAATAGTGGATTTCCTTCTCGCAGAGGTACCAGCATAAATGGATTAGACAAATAGCTTTTGATAGTATTAAAAGCATTCTGGCATTCTTCACTCCAGTTTGTCAATGCATCCTTTTTCAACATCCTGAAGATAGGTTCACAAATCAACGTAGATTGGGCTATGAACCGACTGATATAATTTAATCTTTCCCAGAAACTCATGACTTCTTTCTTCGTCTTTGGAGGAGGTAAATCCTGAATTGCTTTGATCTTAGAAGGATCGAGCTCAATACCTCTTCGAGTGACTATAAATCCCAACAACTTACCGGCGGGCACCACAAAAGCACATTTGGCAGGATTCAACTTCAAGTTGTACCGGCGTAGAAGGTCAAAGAATTCTTTAAATGAGTCAGATGATCCGGGCTCTCATGGGATTTGATGATGACATCATCCACGTACACCTCAATCTCTTTGTGAATCCTATCGTGGAAAAGAGTTGTCATAGCTCTCATATAAGTAGCTCCCGTATTTTTTAGGCCAAATGGCATTACCCGATAATTGTACACACCCCAGGGTGTGATAAAAGCTGTCTTTTTTGCATCCTCTTCGTCCATTAAAATTTGATGATATCCTGCAAAGCAATCAATGAATGATTGCATGTCATGTTTGGCACAATTATCAATGAGAATATGGATGTTTGCCAATGGAAAATCATCCTTGGGGTTGTCTTTATTGAGATCTCTGTAATCAATACAGATCCTGATCTTTCCATCCTTCTTGGGCACTGGAACAATATTGGGCAACCAAGTGGGGTACTGCGTCACCTCTACCACCTTAGATTGTATCTGTTTGGTAGCTTCTTCCTTGATTTTCAAACTCAAATCCAGCTTGAACTTCCGAGTCTTCTGTTTTACTGGACTGAATTCTGGGTTGATGGGCAATTTGTGAGAGACAATATCAGTACTCAGACCTGGCATATCCTCATAGGACCAAGTAAACACGTCCATGTATTCTCTGAGCAAACTAGTGAGTTCTCCCTTCTGATCATCCTTCAAATGGACACTGATTCTGGTCTCCCTGACACATTCTTCATTTCCAAGATTCACTGTCTCAATCTCATCCAGATTAGACTTGTCCTGATTTTCAAATTGTCTCAATTCTTGGGCAAGATGTTCGGGAACTATGGTTCTTTTATTGTATTCCTCGAACCATTGTCATCGGCTTCATTTTGTTCATTCAGCTTTTGACATGACATGACATTGGCAGGTTTGAAACTATTTAAACTGTATCATAAACAAACATAATTAGACAAGAAGTAATTAAAATGATAAGATGAATACTAAGTGTGACTTGAAATAAATTGAGGCTTTCATTTAAAAGAAAGTGCAAACTTTGGCCATGACCAAGGGTCAATCTGCCTTTTGAGATATTACGAGAGAAATTAACAAAATTAAACATGAGTGGAATAGCAAAGTCACGGGCCTCCACCGGACTACCACCTATTTTTCTAAAAATGAGTAATTTAACAATTTTTTGTCTACCAAGACAAGTAGGGGATCAACAGCGAAGTGGATGTCTCTCTCAACTCTTGGTCATCCGGTTCTTTCCCTCGAGCACCTAATGTTTGGTCTGTTTCATCATCAATTGCATCAATTTCTTCAAACAGGTCCCAGATCCCTCCCCCAAGACCATTGTCACCTATGCATTCTCGTACTGGAAATGACTGATATAGATGAGGTATTGGCCGGGCCAAGGCTCAATCATCCTTCTTGTCAGGAATTTCTTTTGGTGTCGTGGTAATAATTTCACAAGGTATTAAAATCTCCATCTTTGGCTTCTTGGTGATACTTAGAGATGCCATACTTTTCTCTAAACTTACAGTCCCATATGGCACTATCTTCTTAGATGTACACCAATCTTCTTCTCTCTCAATCATACCGGTAATGTTCCCTCCATGATCAGGTAAAGGATTCTTGTTGACATTAGGAGCAACAGTCCAAAAAATAACCATGTCACGATCATTAAATCCTGGATTTTATGCTTTAGATTTATGCAATTTTTAGTGTCATGTCCAACACTGTTAGAGTGGTAAGCACAAGTCTGATCACCCCTGAAGAAACGAGAATTAGTCTCCATAGCTCTAGGAGAGGTGGGCTGGATCAATCCTGCGGCTAACAATCTTTCAAATAGCTTTGCCCGACTCTCGGCTAGTGGAGTGAACACCCTAGGATTTTTTTTAACTGCATTTGGGTGAGGAGGGTTATAGTTATTTTGTGGGGGCGGAGGCACTCGATGATAATTGGGATGGTTTTTGACGGGGGGTTGTAGGGGTCTGGAATTTTGGGTATGGCAGTGTTTGGTAATTTGACAGTGGGATTTGGGGATTAGGGATTGGGTAACAAGTAAAAGGATTCTAATAAGTTGGTTAGATGTGGGAGCAACTTGGCGGTGGAGATTGGTAGTTTGGGATGATGTTTAGATATTGTGGAGAGTGATAATGGGGAGGAGGGGTTTGGTATTTTGCGGGTGACGGGTGATATCCTGGTTGAGCATGAAAGACAGGGAATGAACTTGGGGTAGGTTGAAAAGGGATTTGAGATGATGTGTACTTTCTGGGGTGGCTGTTAGGGGTTCTACTTTTGTCTTGTACGCCGGAGACAGCTAACACATCTTCTTTCTTTTTCCTCAACATTCCAGACGTTCCAGCTGAATTCGATATATGGGTGATCTTGCCTGTTTTGAGCCTATCTTCGATATTCTCACCAATCTTAACTATGTCTGCAAATTTTGCTCCAACGAGTAGAATCATTCTTTCATAAAACTCCGGCTCCTGGGAGCACACGAACACTTCGATAATTTCTTTTTCAGACATGGGAGGACATACTCTGGTAGTATTCTTCCTCCATCTATAGGTGTATTCCTGATAACTCTCGGTTGACTTCTGTCTAATCTTCTCCAATGAATAGCGGTCTGGCACGATTTCAACATTATAAGTAGAACTTTCGACATAATCTTTGTCCATGGCACTCCAACTAGCCCATTTGTTTGTGTCCTGGGAGGTAAACCATTCTAGGCCCTCCCCGCTTAGACTTCGATTGAAAAGCTGCATCAGCAATGCTTCATTTTTCCCGACACCCACCAGCTGATTACAATATGTCCTTAGATTGGCCAGGGGATTTCAGCTTCCGTCGAAAGTGTCGAACTTTGGTATTTTGAACCATTTTGGAAGGTTCAGATCTGGGTGGATACACAAATTCTCATAATCCAAACCAGCAACGTCAAATACATAGCGAAATTGCTTCATAACTTTTGCAATTTCTCCCTTTATATCCAATTTGGCCATCTTCTCCTTGACCTTCCATTCTTTCTCATTCTCCTCATAATAGTCAATATCAGAGTAAGTAGCGTGAGGAATTTGTGGATTGGTAAAGATTGGGATATGGAAAGGGATTTTAGGAGGCACAATTTGGGTGACAAGTGGGTTGTATTGGTCTGGGGGTTGGCTCTCAGGAGGGATTATCTGGGGGTGGGTAGCATGGGCAAATTGAGAGGAACTGTCGGCTTAGGCAATATTTGGGTTTTGGAGAGGGGGTAGTGCTTGGGGAAAAAGATTACAAGGTCCTACGTCTAGGGTAATTATGTCGACGATGGAGAAGCTTGAACGGGGGTAATTGGTGGATTTGTTGAGATAGGGATAGGTTGATGAAATAGAGTAGGAGAAGGAAAATGAAATGGAGACCTCCCATCGTCTAGACCGGGAAGATTAACGGTGATGGATAAATTTGCTAACTCTTGAGTCTTCTTCATTTCTATCTTCATGTCAACGATCTGTTGCATCAGCTGTGCAATCAATTTGTCCTGTCATGTGATAATAGGATCTGTCACAGTGATCTCGGTCAGGCTTGCATCATCATTGTTGTCCGTCATTTTTCCTTTCCACTGGTTTTAGTCAGGGAAGAGATCTTTGTGGGTTTTTGATCTAGTGAAATAAGGATGATCGGCCAGCTTTATCAACACAGATCAATTATAAATTACCTGTCAAATGAAAAATAACTCAAAAGATAAATGCGTTAATAGTTATTCATACCAAATAATGCAAAATATCACACAGAAGAATAAACACACAATAGTTGCATTGTTTGAAGACATACTAACACATGAAGATAGGAAAATGACTAAAGTAGGTGAGAGGTTGCTTATTTAAATTCAAGATTTTTGAATTAGGAAGATGTTTTGACAATATTTCCTCACATTTTTTGAAACTGATGATTCCTTTGTAAGGAAGGATGACGAAAAGAAAAAAAATAAGTTTTTCTAAAATGAGGGGCCGAGCCTTGAAAGGCTGCCTACGTATCTCAAGAAGTAGAAATCAGGCCCTATGTAGTTCAGCACACTTGAATCTTTTTGAATTGAAAGTGGAAAATTCACCTCTTGTCAAACGAAGAGTAAGATTTTTAAGATTTTGAGAGTGGGGTTCGATTTTGTTGACAAACTTGAGACTCGGAGAGTATTTGGACGGACTTTGGTAGTGACTTGATTTATGTGCTTAGGGGATACTAGAAACTTTTAGAAAGAGGTGGATTAGAAGTCTTCAAACAAAGCAACATATTTACACAAACAGTTATAAAATATATCACGTAAACAGATATTGCGCATCCTAAATGGATATGTGACCCTTTTGTGCTAAGGATAAGCCTAACGATTTGAAGGATGAATACGCAATTTTAAACGTTCCATTGGCCCAAAAATATTTATACAGGCTTTATGAATAAACTCAATAGGGATACACAATATGGGAAAGGGATAAAAAAATAATCAGTCCCGCGCAGGGGTATAGTCCTAAGTTAAACCTTTGTGGAAGATTTCTTCTTCTTGGACTTCTCGGCGTCTCTAATCGTCTTTGGATAAAGTAACGCCTCGCGAAGATCCTTCTTTGACAAAACTAAGCTACTAAAATAAATTACCCACCCCAACGGACAATGATTCGTCAGATAACATATACATCCTTCAAATATAAACACATAAGCATGATCGTCCATTTGGGCCGGGGGCCACTTTGAACTCAAGGTGGTCTTTCTAATGGGCCCAACATGCCTTACGTGCTGGGTCGTCTTAGGCCAATGCTTAGAAGTAGGGATTTGGTTTCGATCTATCCTAGGTGTCTAAGAGTGGGTTTTCAATGGACTGGGAACCCAGGCGGACAGCCTGAGTTGGAAATCATGACAATCATTGGATGCATCACGAACCAATAAATTGCACTTATTCCGAAAAGGGTTAAGTATTTGGAACTCCGGCTGCAGGTTCGCAAAACCATCCTCCCAAATACACAATATGTAATAGAAAGTGCCATGAAATGCAAATGACAATTTAATATTGAATTTAAATAAATAAAACAAACAAAGAAATATAACTAAACAAATCGAATAGTTAGTCAACCAACCTAATCTAATGGTTAGAACCTAATTGAAAATCCCCAGCAGAGTCGCCATTCTGTTAATTCGAAAAATAGCTTTTTGATTTCTTTTCGAAAATCCGATTTAATACTCAATTGATTTAAGTACAAATCAAATTCCCAAAAATTTAAAAGAGTTTCTACCAATTTTAAGGATAATTAGGAAAGAATAAATATTTTAAAAGACCTAATAGAAAAAATCTAAAAATATACCAAAGAAAGGGTTCGGGTTCAATTTCCACTTTGAGAAGAACTTAATCACTCAAAATGGCTGCTAACACATGGTCGACCGACAATTAGGCAATTGATTAACTCTTAAAAGATTTGATCGACTTTGAAAAAATTAACTCATTTTGAAAGAGTTGGCTAAATTTGAAAGAATTGTTAACTCTTAAAGAAAGTGACTAAGTTTGAAAAGATTGACTAATTTTGAAAGAATTGACTAAATTTGAAAAATGTTGACTGAATTTGAAAGAGTTATCTAAATTTGCAAAATATTTGATTAAATTTAAAAGAATTGACCAAGTTGAAAATGGACTTAACCCTTGAACTATTTTTGCAAAGAGGTTTTTCCTAAAATAAATTGTTGAAATAATTTTAACTCTAAGAAAAATCATCAAAATTGCAAATTAACACAAATAAAGAATACATTGGGGAAACAACTAGATTTAAAAAAATCAAATAATACAAAATAAATGTTAAAGTTAGTATCAAGCAACAAGTATATCAAATAATGTATAAATACAAAATAAGAAAGAAGAATTAAAATAAGATTGGGCTAGGCAGGCCCAATCCTTCACCTGTCCAAAGAAAATCTTTGCCCTATCAGGCTCATTAAAATATCTGCCCAGCTTCTGCATTCTTTGGGCTTTTGCCCATTTTGGTTGTCGTATATAGTTAGTGTATACAATGTGTATATCAGTGTATATATCCTCTCTTCCACTGTATATCAACATGTATACCCAACATTTCAACCACCTTGAATCATTCCTGTTGAAGACTCAATTTTCTGCCTATTTTTAATATCATGTCACTGTATACATGATCTATAGTAGTGTATACGGTGACGTTTCAGCCCCAAAAATCTGTAACACAGCTTCTCTATCACGCAAAATGATTCGAGGCCGACCCTAGATGCAAGGATGGAGTTCAGCAGGGATTCGGATGGAGGAGTTCATGCACAAAAATAAATAAAGAGAATACCTTCAACATATAATATAAACGAGATTTGACAACTTAATAGAAACTATTCACTATTACATCATGACAAAACTCCACGAATTTTTCATTTGGGAAATATTATGATACCAAATCAAATTACGATGAAAAAAAATTGAGAAGAAAGGCATATGTGTTACCTTTTGGAGGGCAGCGAACAGGACGAGACGAGCTTGGAAAACAATTTTCTACCATGAGCTTGACAAAATAGAAAAACAAAAACCTAGTCTCTGGTTTGCTTTTCTAAGTTTTGGAATTAGGGAAAATATAAAAATGGAGGAATCCGACCAAAAAATTCTCTCTCAGTCAAGAATCCATCCCCCTTTTTACATATTCAAGAGGGGGTATTTCTTAGAGAAAATTGGGGTCAAAAATTGAGATTTTTGATTTGAATTTGAAATTCAAAATCCAATGGTTGGGAGTTGATTTTTTTTTTCCGTTGGTGTTTTTTTTTTGTTCCAAAAAAAATTTTAAGAAGAAGGAGAATCTAAGTGTGTGTTCTTGTGTTGATGTTTCTTCTTGTTTCAAGAAAGAACAAAGATGAGAGTCGGTGAGTGGAAAGGAGAAAGAAAGAGAGAGGAAAGGGGTAAAGAAAAAAGTAAAAGAAAAAGGAGGTGGAAAAGGAAAAGAGGCAGGGGAAAAAGAAAAGGGGTACGAGAAAGGTGAAACATGTGGGGCCGGAAGTGCGGATTTGAATTTTAAAATGCACGATGAATTAAGTTAGATCAGTTAATGAGCTTCTCGAAATATCAAAGTGAAATAATTAATTTAAAACAATTTCTAATAAAATCAAGACAATTAACAACAAATAAATTTATTTTTTTAGAATGACATTTTGAATAAATATAACTCTAAATAACTTAAAATATATATTTTCCGAAGATAATTATTTCACATTGTTAAAATTAAAGAAGCTCGATAATTAATCTATATTGTGGGTGGTAAAAGTCGGGTGTCAACAGTAAGGGTTGTGAATAGCAAGTTCCAAATAAAGGGCAAGAGTTTTAGGTTAGTGGGTCTTTGTGTATTTTCTCTTTCACGCTAACTTTTCTTCATCAACAATGGAGTAGTGAGGAATAGCAAGTCTTAAACAGAGGACAAGAGTTTTAGGTTAGTGGGCTTTCTCTTTCACGCTTTTCTTCATCAATAATGGAAATTCGAGTACAGAGCGTAAGAGTTTTCAAAATGAATATAGAGGTGATTATAATGTGGGCGTCAGTTTCTTTAAAACTAAAAATGTGAGCCGCAAATACTTTTTGAACCTAAAACGTTACTGACAGTAACATTTTATCAATTTTACACCGTCAACCCCATTAATTTTTGTCCATTTATTTTTAAATTAAAAAAAGCCTAAAACGTTACTCCCAACAACATTTATACTGTTTTTGTAAATTTTAAGAAAAACATATTATTTTGGTAAAAGTTTATACAATGGATTACTTTGGTGAAAAATTCCAAAAATAATATTCCCTCCATTTCAAGAAACATGAATTGTTGGGTCTTTTTCCGTAATTCAGAATAAGTGAACTATTCAAAATTCAAGAAAGTAGTTGAAAAAATTTCTTTGATTCTTGCCCTTATTAGTTGTTTATATTTATAATTTTATTTTGAATTATTTATATATTCAATAATTGTTCAAAATTGACAAATGAAAGGAATATTGCTCCCCCCCCCCCCCGACTTAACCTAGGGATGAGATAATATAATCCAATTGAGTGATGACCTTTGAGGCATCTTAAAAAAGCGATTTAACACAAATTATATTTTATATATGTGTGTTGTAAAATTTTGGACTATCTGTCCAATTGACTTTTAGCTCTGATGTGAAGTAAAGATTTGATTAGCTATTTGTTGTCTTATATATTGTCAGCAGCGTCGATGAAATTCGGCATAATGGTATGGAATTCTTTTCTTTCTTAAATGAATCACTGTTACTCTAACGGCTATTCTGTTTTAGGATTTTATCTTTTAAAACATAATCACGAGTTTAACGTGAAGCATGTGCTTAAAATTGTTTCCAATTTCTGCCACACTTTCAATGTCTCATTTACAATTGTGGAACATTTTATCCAACATACCAGTATAGACTAATTTGGAGAGAATTGATTTTAGGCTATTTAAAAATATATTAAATTTTTATAAGATATTTTTTATTTTAATCATGAGAAATTTTCACTTGTATTCTCTTCTTATTCATTTTGTGAAATGTGAAGAAATCCTAATTCCTCATAGAATTTGATTACGTTTATTTACTAATATTTCTTGATTGAGACAGGATACCTTTTGTGCTGAAATCATCCAATTTCAGGTTTTTTCATTTTCTTCAACTTGTCTATAGTTTAATACTTTTTAGAATCAAGTCATGGCGCACGTCATTGGAGAAAAAGAACAAAAATACTCCACTTATGCTTGAGGCCTGAGGGTATGTTTAAAATGGTCTTTTAAATATTCTCTCTCGCCTCTTTTTTAATTGTCATAATCTTTTTATATTGATAAGAGAAAAATAAAATATAATTTATAATATTTTTATATAATTTTTAAATATTTAAATATTTAATTGACTTTAAAAAATGTAACATAACAACTTTAAGGGAAAAAAAGTGCTACTTTGAGCTGTTTTGACTTTTTTTTGTTTGTCAAAAATAAATGTATATGGATCTCCGTCAAATATTTAATAAAAATATTAATATAACAAGAGTTATTTTTTGTGAGTTTGGCGCAATTTTTTATATGTGATTTTTACTACTTTCTTAAAAATTTATTTTTTGTGTATGATATAGTTACTAGCTGCGGTGTTGGAGATTTGAATGGATTTTTTTTAGTATTTCTGATTAATTTTTTTTTCACATTTTTCATAAGATTTGATAACTAGAATTTGTTAAGTATTCGATGAAAACCAATTTAAAGGGGAAGAAAATATATATTCACGAGACCATTCTGAACCTATTATCATCAAAAACTTTTTAGCTGAGTTATGATCTAATATCTTATAGCAAAAGATCAGGCATAACCCCCCTTTTGCAACTTCTTCTACGTCAAAATAAATAAATTAAAAAAAAACATACTCATAATTCCATTTTAGTTTCTCTTTTCTGGCTAATCACAAAATTAAGTCAAGTCTTTGCACATATGGTTAGCATGGAGACAGAATTATTTTTTAATATATGATTAATGCAAAACGACGATTCCACCTACCATATTTTTAAAAAGTCCATTTTTAATCATTTGAAAATCACAACTACAAAAAGATTTCACACAATTGACTGTACGCACTGGAGCATGCATGTGTACTTCAAATTTAATCCCAACTAACTATTTTATTATAAGATGTTGGGATAGCCCCTTAAGACAAGCTAGCATATAATATAATGTACCATTTTCTAGCTCCATGCAAATGGACAATAGAGATGTTATGATTTATGCCATGACTACAATTAAGGTATTATTTGGTTGGATGTATTAAAAAAATAATATATCAATTAACTTTTTATATTATTAATGTTTTATTTGATATTTTTAACTGATGTATCACTGATGCAAGCATTACTTAGATACTTTATTTGTTATTATGTTATATATAATAAATACATCTAAATCATGTATGGTATTAGCAACATAAGGATTTTAAAAGAATGCATTAACATTAGGGTTGTTTAAAATCGAACTGAAAAAAATTATTGGTTTATCGATAATGAATTCTTGGTTTAGTAGTTTTGATAATGG